>MJUU01002315.1:3228-45911 GCA_002080025.1 Modiolus philippinarum
CTGCTTCTTGCTGAAGACTTCCTTACGGGTAAATTTACGGGTGGTTTTCTCCTCGATGAGCTTCACCAAGGCCTCCTTACTTTTCCTGCTATATCCCCTCAGGCCCTCATCCTTAGCTATTTGACGGAGGGTCTTCATGGTCTCTTCATCCACCATCTACCCTCGACGGGGATGATCTCTTCTTCTTCCGTCTCGCGTGGTTGCCCATGTCTCCAGCAGAGACCATCCTTCCCGGGCTTGCTCTTCCAGAACTGCCCTTTCTTCCTCTTGAGTGGGTAGCCGCAAGTGGTCTTCTGCTCCCTTGGTTGATGCTCAAATCGCTGGACTTCCTCCATCCCACAATTTTGACACTGCTGGATGCGCTCATCCATCTGCACCAGTTTGGGGGCATTGCAGCACTGATGCTGCTTTTTGGAGGTAGTGGGGGTGGTGGTGGGGGTGCTATCTTCATTCTCCAGAAAGAAATCCTGGAACTGATCCATCTTATTTCTTCTGGATGTCATATCTTTATTTATTTCAATTTCGGACGTAGGCACACCTCTCTTTAAGGTGTCCTGTGGGACGACTTGTCTATCACTGACAATAGGTGCTCAATAGGAATGCCTTCCGTTTGCATTTTGCCCTCGAGGTATGGATTTTTATGCAGGAGTTTGCATGGGTGGTGTAGAATCGGCCTTTTGATACTACTCTGTACACCTCCTTTAGCCAATCTATTTCTCTACTCATATGAAGCCGAATTCATCGATTGATTGATTGATTGAATATTGTTTAACGTCTACTGAGCAATATTTCAACTATATGCTATATAGCTGATGCATTGTGGAGCAATTTGTCTAGTTAATTCCGATAACGAATTTCGTTAATGTTGATGAAAATCAAACATTTAAAAGACCAAAAATCCACAACATACTAAAACGCTACCAGAGAACAAATAGCTAGAAGTGCCACCACAAAAAGCTAAGGAAATTAAAAAACTTCCGTAAATTCTTGTGAAACGTCTCTTCTTGTCCTAAAACGTTTGTAGATTGTTGTGCTTTTGCCCTTGACTTCATGAAAAGATTCTGAAAGGACATTTGATTTAAAATTATTGTTTTGAAAATCAAAGTCTAAGCACCAGGCACCATCTGTAAGTGCTTTTAAGAAAACAGGTTCCAAAACGTTGGTACCGGTTGCCATGCAAACAGCAAGGGACCACAAAATAGTAAAAAAATCGCTTTTTATGAATTTTCTCCATCAAAACTTACCTTTGCTCGACATCTAGCAATAAATTCCGCTTACACTGGTGAGAAGGGGTCTTCTTGAACTTGATGAGGTGTGATCAAAGCTCATTGTAGAAGGCCTCATAGTGACCAAGATGAAGAACAACAATAAAAGCTAAGCTTCATTGCTGATGTGCTATGTATGGGTTGATTGATTGATTGATTAATTAGAGTTTAAAATCGTGTAAGCAACATTCAGCAATAATAGGACGAGAGCAAATTAATCAATTCAAAATTATATGTAAAGGAAGAAAGAGATAAAAATGTACTTGGAGGAACCAGGGAAACGAGTTTGATTGGCACTGGAAAAGAAAATTGGGTAGGGGCAGGAAATTTAGCCTTCTATACGACATCCAGTACGTCTGCTCTCTCATAGAAATAAAGACGGCGTCAGTTTACTGCATGGAGCGTGGCAGTTCTCCGCACAGTTTGGCTACAATGGTTCGTGGTCAGGCTCTGACTGCCACGCATAGACAGGATATTCTACTATCCACCAACTGGGGACGCACCCAGTAGCTCTGTAGCCGGAGCCCCTGAAAACCGATTCAGGCGAAGAGTGTATTTGTTGAGACTTTGTCTCATGTGTACTTACTCCATACCCTTAATTTGAATTTACATCCATGAAAAGTGGACACACAAGGATAATCCTGTATAATGTCCTCGTACAGTGGTATTTGGTTTCGATCATCTGTATTGGTCCGAGGTGCAGCTGACCTCAACCCAATACTACTGTACTTTGACATTATACAGGACTAATATGAAAATACCCATTTAATAACACTATAGTATTGACATTCAAATACTTATTTATTCAGATTACTTACAGAATCGCAGTAACAGTACATCTGAATACGCGGAGGCGTCAATCAGGAGTTGACGGTAAAAAAAAACAGTTTACTGGCGACACGTTATTTGAGGGTCAAAATATCCGTTTACTGGCCCGCTACGCGTCACTGCTTTTTTGACCGCCAAATCTACGGCTATCGCCCATGGGTATACAAATAATGAACTGTTATTGCTTAATGAGAAACATTGGTCGGTTATCTCCCTGTACCAAATAACTAAATACCGAGGTATGCGCATTTCGAAAACTTATGTCTCTTCAGTGCAGATACAATCTAAACGTTTGGAAGACCATAAAGTCAAGGATGTTTAAAAACTGATAGAGAACAAATTACCAAATATGATCTAAATAGAAAGCCAAAATCAGCTAAGGACAGAGCTTTGCATGAGGGAGATACTCCTTAGTTTCAACAAAATTTACAAAAAATAAGATATTGTAAGATGTACCAAGTAAGTTATATATAGTTCAAGTGGAGATAATTTTAATTTTAATATCAAAAGAATGTATTGAAATACTGATTAAAATTATCTCTACTTTGAACCATTTAAACTAACCGACCGAGGTTCCTCATTCTGGTGACGTAAAATAAACAATGTCATTTCAAGTAAACAGTGCACATGTACGTAGATGTAAAATTAACCGAAAGTGCTTGATTATGGACAATATAAATGAAGCAAATCACGATTTATTTCAAAAGATTCCGCTAAAAACAAGCCTTAACGAACTTTGAGATTGATTAAAATGAAAATAATGGAATGAGAAACAGAAAAATATTCTGAAATGTTTTAGTCACGTCATTAACGCTAAACTTCGTATAACAAATCATGCAAGACAAATATTATAGTTTTAATTATTTCCTTCAGCATATATATTGTAATTTATCATTTAATGGTAAAATAAAATGCTTTCAACTCAACATTGTTATCAGAATATATGGGCGATTTAGCTGAAAACAGTATGAGCTGCAGTTTGTATTAATTTGTAATTCGCGACTTGATTTACTTTTGGGATTTGAATTGTTATGTTCTGGTTTCTCCTAAAGACGTGTTCTGTAGAAGTGTTAATAAATATTACATATTTGTATGGTTAAAAAGCAAATGCACTGACATTAATTAATTATTCATTGATCGGTTACTGGTAAAATTGAACGAGTGTTCCCGTCAATGGACAGAATTTATAACGGTGCAGCTTTTACGTATCTAGCTGCCCTTACGGGCTCACTAAAAAGTCATTGCAAAATTTTTTTTTATTTACATTAGTCATGGTGAAACAACTCTCTATGTTTCTCTTATTAAGGACAGATTTTTCGAAGGTATCAGGGGAAAAAGATATGCTGGACTCATGTTCCTGTAATTGGTTGGTAGGCATAAGCAAATTAGAAGTTATCACTTTACAACTAATGGAAGATCATCGATAACTTTGACACAATCGTAAATAATAATTTTGACCTTTCTTTATCCAGATTTGTTTGTAATTTTCAGATAAGAATGAAACTGTTTTCAAAAGCTTTGATAGAATATACTTTGAAAGTATTAAGGAGGGACTCTATTTTTGTTCCTTAAGTTTATTATCTTCTCGTCCATTTCTTTAATGATAATTCATTAAATTTCTATAAAACTGTACAAAGTTATTTAGCTTTCCAAGATCCTTACTCGGTATTTCTTTAAAAAACTCGCCAATATTTTTAGAGAATTATCTACAAATATGAATCAGACGTACAAGAAGTAGAATTGTTTCTACGTCTGTATACTGCAGATATCATAATCGCCCACTATTATTTACTGTATATTATATAACCCTGGAGACTTTTTTACTTTTCAAAAGTTATCTTATTTCGTTGTTGACGTTAAAGTGAACTAATGATGACGTAAAATATATAAATGCAATAAATGAGGCATTGTCACTTCCGCCATCACTGCATTTAGTGCAAATCAGTGCCAAGTTAGTGAAATTACTTTTGATTAGTTCTACAAACCATCCGCACAAACTTTATAAAAACCCAAAACACACAAAAATAATGAGATGCTCTATTTTACCTTAATATGTTGGATAAGCTTTTGGGAATTGTATGATTTAGACGAGAATGACGTTATTCGGGAAAATTATTAATTTTAATCCCATAAATTTAAAAGTCATTTCTTCAGAACACATGCTGGTTTAACAGTTCTTCGCAACGATTCTTTGTTATCTGCAATGTTTTATGTCAATCTAATTTTTTGTGGTATATCTTGAAGATTTATATATATTTTGAATTGCATAAGATATTATTTTTGAACTGATTTGCGACACGCGCCAAATATGGAAGCTATCGATTGCTTTCGTTCTGCGCATTTGGATCGAGCGATTACGTATGACTTCAAAATGCCTTCCACAATAAAGAAAAGATGGAATGTATGTATTGGAAGGAGTATTTTTAAATCTGTGGAATATTTCAGTAAACCTTACACATAGGCTGTTTTCAGTTGTAACTCGGGTAGAGACTCGAGTCCCACATGAACACAACCTGATCAAGACTCGAGTTCGACTCTAGAACCGGAGGTATGTGGCCCTGATAAAGACTTTTGTGAATACTCCAATCTGATTGGTCCACTTTATTTCCGCTATTTTGAAGAGTCGAACTCTAGCTACCCTCGGATTTCCAATGGTTACTCGAGCTCTAATGGCGCGAAATGAGTAACCAATCAGAATTAAGATTACAAAATGATTCTATTTCCTTTTCGACTCTAGAGTTCCAATAAACTGGTTCGCCGTTCCACAATGCTACGCTCGTTAGTGTAACACAACAGGAGCCCAGTTTAGAGTTCCAAGTGAAAACAGCCATGATGCTGTGGTGTCACTTGTACATTTAAAATATCATGAAACTTATTTTCTCCGCTAAGTTGCACAATATCTTTGTGAAGCAATGCATGATCCAACAATGTTGTATGCTTGTGGGCAAGTAGCCAATACAAAGTAAGCCAAATAGTAAAAAAACATCTAGTTTCTTTGTTTCAATTTTATATTTGCTTTGTGTTCTATCTAATAAGGGACTGGCATAATATAAATATGGACAAATTATAGTTGTTTTTAAAAAAAATCCTTAAGTCAGTTGTAAAACTTTCTATCCACATTGCAACGATATATGGGGAAATGGTCAAGAAACGGTATATAACATTGATTAACCTGCTTAAACAAATTGGCTACATGATGGAACAGATGTCCGTAGAGGGAAACATCATCGGGCCATAACAACATGTATTCAACGTGTGGTGGTATAAATTATCAAACATATTTACATTAAAAATAGGTGACAATTGACATATACATTTAAATTTATGGTGATTGATGGAACCTGGTAGGTCAAATAAAAATGACTCCCTACATTTGGAGTGCATATTTGACTGTTGGAATTTATTCACCTAATTACCTAATCAGGTTCGCTTGACAAAGCATTTGACAGATGTTTTGATTTTGTCTTGAACACAGAAAGTCAATAATCAGAGGCGTTGTTTTATAGAGGTGATATTGACATTGTGTTATTGATATAAACATTATTGACAATGTTGCATTATGATTGACGGGTAAGTAACATTTACTTCAATGATCTCGGCATTTATATATAAGTAAATATTGAAAATTATGTAACTAAAATAGAAAATTGACTCCATAATGTGAAAATTATTATGAAGGAAATAACAATGCCAGTTTGCAGTAAGTTATTTTTGTTTGTTTTTTTTTCTATTTTATTTCATCTAATTTTATTTATGTTTTTTGAAGTTAGCATTTTTAATTGTATTATTCTATGGTACATCTCTGTCAGTGGATATTCTTTTAAGAATTTTCTCACTTGAAAAGAACAACATGAACAAGATTAAATAGTATAAAATCATGAAAAGATAGAAGGAATATCATGAAAAGATAGAAGGAATATTGATGAAGGATAGTTTAATTCCTTTGGACAAGCATGTGGGAGCCAAATCAAATAAACATCCAGACTTGAATGCTTGGATCAAAATATTCTAATTTAAAATATGAATGTTTATATAGTTATTTTTCTCTCTATTGTTAGATAAAAGCAGTTAAATAGATTATTCATGTGATATGAAAATATGAAATATATCATATTATATTCTATCAAGAAAATGATGTCATGTTGTGCCCACACCTGTATATACCACTTTGCTCTCTCTTCGACACAAGTCTGATTAAATTTACTTTCCAAGTCAATGGATTCATATCTTCTGAACACTTGTTTACATTTTTTTTGTTGACAATTTCTTTTCCAAGTATTCGGAAATAGGATGAAATGTCATATATGGATATCTTTTACACACTTGCAATATAAAGTTATCGTTACTCCAAGTCTAACTTTCAGTCGTTTTACTCTAAATGAAGAGTCTAATTTTTTTTCGACGACTCCCCTTTTCACGGGTGTGGCTTCCTGATGATAAGTCTAGCAGGGTATACACGGCTAACTTGCTCTAGATTTGTTGCGCTCGTTTCCATTTTATCTTTGTCATTGTATTGCTTTTTTTCATCGTAGATTTTCCCACTTTTCTTCACTTTTGGTTCGGTATATATTTGCATATGTATAGAATTTGATGCAAGGTAAGTTTCGTGTAATTTGTAAAATTTTCAGGAGTTGAGATTGAATCCATGGCATACAAGGAAGTGTACCGAGAGATTCCAAACTCATAATTCATGCAATTGAAATAGGGATATGACAAGTACTTCGTCAACAAATACGAATCTAATAATGATATCAATACGTTATTTTTTAAAGATATTGTTGGCAGTAAATATTCAGCAAATTATTAGAAATTTAATTCAAAATAAGCATAATAGTACTTCATGCAAGAGAAGTCAAAGTCGTAATCTATCGACATGGAAAAAAGTCCTTGGTAAAAAGTGTTGTAGAACTAATGGCACGAACGACAACTCCATACTTGTATGATGAGTTAACATCATTCGCCTTTAGAATGTTCTCATATGGGATACTAGTATAATTAAGTAGTAGAGAAAATACTTCTTTATCTACGAGGCTCTGTCGAGGATTATAAGGTAGTATTTTACCTTCCATATATTTTTTTCAGGACTACATCTTGTCAAAATCATCTGTATCGCCTGGAAAAAGCTGCATATTATCCCTTCCCATATAGTATCCCTTTTTTCTTATTTTTCACGCTAATACATGTAATAGACTTCTGGTATTAATAATAACATGTACTTTTTCATTTGCTGCCGTAGGTACCTTTTAAAAAAGATAAAGATAGCTTAAATATGATTTGAATTCTTAGTTATATTAAACATTACCATTTATAGATAAAAATACACCGAATTCTCTTAAACAAAAGAATTGTGTCAGTTATTCCGTAATATCTTAATCATTTACAAAGAATTCCTACCGCTTAAGTACAAATGAAGACATAAAATTGGTAATAATAATCAAATATGTGACAGCTGAGGCTGTATATCAGAAACGTATAAGATGTCGGTTAAATCAGTGTTGTTAAAAATAGGAGCATGGCACGATTTCGATCTCGGGCAAAGTGGGTATATTTTAACAGAATTTTTTATTCGATTTAAAGAGAATAGTTATTTCTACCTTCCAATAAAAACTAACAATCATACTCATTATTTGTCTTGTAGAAAAAATATTAACTAGATGAACGTTTTATTTGTTTTTTAAATCAATCTATAACATGATAACTGAACTGTTTGGAAAGCAAAAGATTACAAATTGCCGAACAGATAACTATATAATGAATTTACTGTTTTAGTTTCTGCATATGGCCGATTCCACAACTTATGTCTCATCAATGCAGATAAAATCGAAACACTTAGAAGACGATTAACTTATTGAGAACAAACCAGAAAACCATGATCAAATTTTCTTTCATATGAAAAGAAAGAAGTAGATTTTTAAATCTACATTTGATATCATGTTTTGTTGATACCTCAGTTTTCTTTTAATCAGATATTAGCACAAAGGACTTCCTCACTGTTTCAGGCGATTCATCTGTCCTGTAACCTGTGTCCTGTCCTTATTTTAATCTGACATTACGGTTTTGCCATTTAATATTTTTTGAAATTCTAGGAAGGTATTCAGCCTCTTCTGATGCTAGGTGTACTACAATACATTTCTTTGTTTTAATGACCATAACTCGATACTATTACTTAAAAATCCCTTAATGTTCTTGTAAAGGCTATGTACCGAGATAGTAATAAATTTTATTGTTTTGATGGCAATTTGGGCAATTTATATCATGGAAAACCCTGAAAAGTACATTATAATATTTTTAATATAATAATAAACAAACAATCGATCCATTCATTATGTTTCTTTATTAAAAGTACAACACAATAAAAAAATAAAGGTCATGTGTTCGCATAACCTGCTTATGACCAATGAAATAACATCTAAAAGTGTGCTGATTAATTTATAAGAAATGCTGTACTCAAAAATAAACTAAAATCTACCTTTAAGACTTATGTATCAGAGACGAACCATTCCCTACAACTAATTCACAGTTTAATTCCTAAACCCGTATACCACTTGATTTTCCTAACAAGTTTGTTAAAGCATGATGGATATTTCTGTGGTCAAAGTAGTCATTGATATTGGCATCACCTGAATCTCAAGGCATATTGTCAGTAGTTACTGATATTGGAAACACCAAATATATTTGTAACAACACAATATTCCTTGATACAGGGGATTGTCAGTGGTAATTGATATTGGTGACACTACAGTATCGTGTGAAAAGGAAAAGGTTTATTCAAAATGGACTTTATTGCATGTTTCTAGTTTATCACGAAATTCTGAGTGACTCGACCCAGATAACGGTAAAATTTCACAGGTCTTGGATGACGGGATGACGTAATTTCTAAAGTAACACGAATTGTGCATTTCTGATTTGGTGTCTTGATGGATACAGTTGGTGAACCAGAGGTTCCTTCAACCATTTTTGACCACTTCATTTTCACATGTATTTTAATCAGGTTTTTGGTTAATTTAGCTAGCTAATTATTACTGTCATTGGCCTATACTTGTCCTTGTTAATATTCCTCAGGGTGCTGAGAAGACACGAAATGTCAGTTGGTTCAGAAAAAGGAATTGAAAGACTAACGATAAAACCTAAAATCCGATTTATCTAAAACAGTTGCGCTATAACATGTTAGGGACACAGCTTTAAACGAGAGGAACTGTCCTTAATATCTTTGGAATGTCGTCTCCTTAAAAGACTGCAAATGGATACTTGCCTTTGGTACCATTAAAACGTGTAAAATTAATATCTTTGGAATGTCGTCTCCTTAAAAGACTGCAAATGGATACTTGCCTTTGGTACCATTAAAACGTGTAAAAATGATAGTGTTTAGAAGGAAATGTACATGCAACAGTATAGTAAAATGGCCAACTGGCTTTAGCCTGGTAGATATTAAATCGATTATTTCCCGTAACCTCCTACAGCAGCGTAAAAGTAGTAAATAAAAATTTCAGTTTATAACGTGTAAGTTAACAGCTGACACTACGAACATGTGATTGTCAACTGGAAAATATATGCCTCATCAAACATGATGAACAATGTATTGTTTAACATCTCGGAATTGAACGTAGTGTTAAATTAAGGTGAACTTATTCAAGATAACATTTGAATGATCTTGCATCAAAATAAAGCAACTTCACATTGGAAAACAAATCAAAACAAAAAAAGCCTATGAAATTTTATTCACAGATGAATCATTTTAGGGAACAATATTGAAAGGAGCGCTGATTTGGAATTTTCTGTACCCAATTTACCAATTTCAACAAAATTTAACTATGATAGTCTTTAGGTGGCCTCATTAAAGATTATGTATGTTCGTAATTCATCCAAGGTAGCTGACAGAACATAGCTTAAGTGTACAGCATAACTAAATTTACTGTTCATTTTTGCAACTTTGGTATTTTTGTATTTTAACACAGGGCCATATGGGAAATGCATTCAAACATCTTTTCCTTCGAAACCGCTTGAACTAAATTTGATCATACAACTGTAATCTCTGCTTAAAGATTTTATTCATAGATGTATCTCTCGTAAAAACGGCGATCGGAGATATAAGTGCATTGTTATAGGCATTGTTATAGGCAACGAACAAGCACATTTTGTGAAATACGACTCAGAATCACAAAAAATATACAGAGGAAAAAGCGATTTAATGAGTTTCTGATTGACATTATATTTGTCCAGTTTAGAGAACTTGTTTTTCAACGGACTATCGAAATTCCAATGGGAACAAATTGTGCACCTCTTTTAAGCCTATATGTTTCTCCACTCATATGAGGCTGAATTCATCGAAGGGATTCTTCAAAATATAGATTAGAAACTGGCCCAGACTTTAATTTCAGCTTCCGCTATATAGATATTTTATCACTAAACAACCCTCGCTTTGTGATTTTCTTCATCTTATCTATCCAAAAGAGCTCGAAATTAAGGATACTACAGATACTACCATGTCGGCCTCGTTCCTTTACCATCTTGAAATTGACAACAGATGTACACTTCAAACTACGATGTATAACAAACGCGATGACTTCACTTTTCCTACAGTCAACTTTCATTTTCAATGTAGCAGCATTCAAAAAGCGCTAGAATATAGAGTTTACATCTCACAACTCATTCGCTACTCAAGGGTTTGTGGTCGATACAGTGACTACCTCGACAGAGCTTGGTTGCTTTCAAATAGGCTACTCTAGCAAGGGTATGCTACTCATGGCTTGAAGTCATTACTACAGAAGTTTTACGATCGACATCACGATCTTGTGGACCGCTATGGGATATAAATTTCCCAGATGACAATATATCTTTCCCTTTGCAGCTAAAGTTTGTTTTTCCTCTACAAAATTTGACTTGACCACCGGAGTTGACATGTTCAATACGGCGGATGTATTATAAGAAGCAGGATTTGCTTACTCTCCAGGTGCACCTGACCTCACCCATGGTTTTCATTGGATTCGTGTTGTACATCTGTATGTGTGTCTTAGTTTTCTTTTCTGTCATCTATGGTGTTCTTGTTTCTTGGTTTTTCCGATGTTACCGTTGTCCCTGGATTGTTCAGTTTTTTGGGGGGTTTTTTGTTTTTTGTTTTTTTGTTTTTTGGTTTTTTTTTTGACTGACGGTTCGTTTCTTACTTACTTTATGGTGAACCTCATCATGGCCAAGATAGCCACCACCGGGAAATATTGTTTAATATAAGACCCTTAGAGATATAATTTCAAAGATCTTCTCTGAAACCATTTGAACAATATCAACTGAACTTCTACAAATGTAAAAGTCTTTTGGTTGTTTACCTCAAAGTTTGTGATTTTTATGTCAAACTTTATCCAAGATAGGACCTGCTGAATTCACAGCTGAACAAAAAAAAAACATGGAAAATGTTTTTAAAAAACCAACGCTAGAGAAATTAAATCAAATTTGACAATAATAGTTCCTGGTCGGTTCCTTTCAAATTGTAATATTTATGTTTTTACCTTGTCCAAGATGTAGGCCTAGGTAACATAGGATCCTGTGGGGAAAAGCATCCAAAGATCTTCATCTTAAAATCACATCACCAATTGGAGCAAAACTTTGTTTCAATAGTCCTTGGTTAATCCCTTTTGAGAAGTTGTGTTGATGATGTTGATGATGATATAATTTATCCCTTTAGATGACTGAACAATACAGGCTCTTGAAAGCCTTTTGTTTGAAGTGTGATTGGTATACAAAAATATCACTCATCAGGCGTTACAACTGACTTCACGCATTGTCCCATCTTTCCAAATACATTTTCTGTCATTTTTTTTTTTTTTTTTTACTTTTTCAAGATAGTGGTCTTGGCGTTAGTAGTATATCTATATTGCTTTTTATTATGCTTTAAGGAAACAGGTAAGAGACAGGGGAGGTTTGGGAACCCATAAACTGGTTCAACCTTACCTCTGGCTTTTGCTAGTGCGGGTATGGAAGCCGGCTGTCCAGAGTTCCTGTCGTTGTTCCTGATTGTCCTTTGTTATTTTTGCGTTTTTCTTTTCTTATTCCCAGTTGAAAGTGGCGTATGATTGAATTTTCGGCCATTGCACTGTTACCTTTTATTCGTTTACTTGAATATTACTCAGACTGTGAAATTAATTCCGATTTCTCTACAGACTACATGTATAAAGCCAATGAATACCTGTACGATTTGCAAAGACTTTCTACAAACATGATATTATACGGATGTTATTCAAAGTTGAATACTTTTTGTTTCCATTTGAATAGTCTCTTAACGAATTACGCTTTGCTTAAATAAGCATTGAACATTTCTAGAAACAAAAATTAAGTATTTTGAACCAAAATAGCTCATGAAAGCATGCATTAAAGTCAATGCCAATAAAAGGTTGCTTTAATTTTGAAAAAAAAATCTTCAAATTCACTTGTAATATAAGGATTTCAAATGTCACATCAATGAAATTACGTTTGAACTAATAGTTAAAAGCTGAGAGTTTTCAAATATGACAAAGTATGTACATGATTATATTGGTAATAAAAGTCGATATTCGTACTAAATGGCTTTAATAGGGTTCTTATGCAGAAAATGTATCATTTGATCCAATTTTACATTGCAGACTTTGTCATATAAACATGGATATCAAAAGTATCAAATACTTACTTACGGAATTTTGTCAAGATAAACATTTAATATTTACAATGAATAACATAAATTTTTCAATATATGTACATATTGTTCGTATGAACCTAATAGTACTTGATGGCATATTTATCTATTTCAGTAGTCGTATATTACTACCAGACCAGATGTTCATTTTTTTCACCATCTACTCGTCCAAATAACCTTTATTTTATAGTAAATGCACATGAGACAAAGTCTCTACAAAGACATTGCAAAATACATCTGCAAACGAATACCGAAGCAAGAACGAGGAAAGGGGAAATTCTAAAATCATAAATCCAAAATCACGGCAATTTACAGCAACACGAATTGAAACAGTATGACATAGACATAAAAAATCAAACAAAAACGCCACAAAACTAAAGCACTAGCAGTGTGAACCCCTATAAAAAATGAGGTATCATCAGGTGCTCCGGAAGGGTAAGCATGATCTGCTCCACGCTTGGCGCCCGTCACACTGCCAGTGAAAAGTCCGATTTTGTCACGGTCGGTGTTAGTCAGTCCGGTAACAAACTCTGGATCAATCCAAAGATATCCAAAGAAAACTTCTGAAAATTAAGCAATGAATCAACGCTTTTGATGTTGTTCCTCCTCTTGGAATTTCGATGCGACCTTCAAAAATGAGCTATGTTCTTCCATCGCCGTCATCCAATGCCCGACAAGAAGACCATAAATTAATACATAAATCTATGAGAAGACTAACAGAAGACGACCACAAGGTACGCAGATAGACACTTGCAGTTTTCACAATATAATTTTGAGATTTGGACACTAGAAACTGTTTCTATAATAACCTACTGTAAAACAGAGGATTGTATTCCGAAAAGATTTGCCAGGAAATTTCACGATACTTGTTCTCGCACTATTGAGAAGAACAAAAATGTCTTTAAAGCGGTTAGGAAATGTGACAACTGAAAAGAGATTAGAGAAGAATCATTATATATATTCACCTTTATGTTTGATTTATAATTATATTGGATGTTAATTTTCTCTAAAACACGCGAAAAAAATTGAATTAGTATATTTCTGTTTCGAAAATATCCATGAACTTTTCATATTTATGAATTTCTCACGTATTATTAATGTTTGTCATTATCTGAAAATTTAGAATGTGTACCATATACATGTACAGAGGAGCAACAACAAAAGTGAAATACACTTGTCTAACCGAATAGGGGACTTTTGAGTCGTGTTCACTCCGGAAACAAACTCTATTATTATACGAAAAAATCAATACATTGATAGAGGATCACTAATGAACAATGTTGAGCTAAAGGTGATTTAAATTTAATCTATTGTAGCACTTGAGGTTATTTGTTTTTCGTCAATTAAAATTTAGTTTAAGAATTGTGGTGTAGAAATTATTATAACTATACACTTCAATTTCATAAATAGTTTGTTTATGATGTACTATATATTTATTTCAATATGTCAAGAATCCAGTCGATCCGAGGCGATCGTTCACGCCTTCAATTATACGAGAGTTCCTGTCTCGAAATTCCCGTATTGTACCCGAAATTGCATAAAATAAAAATCGTTGCACACATCTCAAGATGTACCCGTTTAAATGAGAAGTCATTCAGATATTTTGCTTTACATGTATATCGCTCCTGCTTTCAATAAATAATAGAGAGATGTTTGATCAAAAGATAACAGTTTTCAGTAGATAAACTGTGTACCCGGATACTTCTTAAAAATATTATTAAAATGAACTGGTATTTTATTTTGTTGCATATACAATAAATATTTAATTTTGTTCACTCATTAGTTATTGCTATAATTCCATGATAAACAATGCTCCAATTTATGTATGTGTCAAATAGCGGACAGTGATAGCGGACATACATTGAAATAGTTGCGATTGTTATTGCAATATCTAATTTCATTGGGCTACGTCAAATAAAACAAGGAACCCCCATTTTGCAGATTAATTCACTTCGAGGTAAGATAGTGCAGTAATTGATGACGTAACATAAAGAGGCAGAACAATTGTTCTAAATAACTGATTGACTGAAATTATTTGAATAAAAGTACTTTGTAATATAGCGGAATAGAACAGGGCACTTCTTATCTACTAAGTAATTAAAATTAAATTTGCGCATAGACTCATTTTCAGGCTTATTTTTTGCATTGAAGCATGTTTAAAAAGATCGACTGTATATAGATACTTTTGGTACTATATAGTCATGGGTATACCTGACATTCTTTGCATTTTCTAGCGAGGTATCAAGTGACCTTAATCAAACAAAATGATGACATAAAACCAGAAACTGTACGTGGTCGTTATTACTACCAGCACCGGTGAACTATACCCAAAATTAATTAACCGTATGGAATGTATCTTACCACCATTTATTTTGCATTATTTGGCTTTGTTAAACTGGCCATTTTCGAAGCATCACAGTACATTTCCTGTCGTTTCAAATAATATCAGAATATGCATTTAAATTACTTAGAATGCATGACTATATCTCAATACCATAGAAATATCCATACTCCTTTGATAAAGTACTATTTTGAACGAATTTCCTGGTTTAGTGGTATAATACCTGAAACTAAAATAAATCTATCATGTTGTAAAAGACTATAAGATTTGTCCATTTCATTTACCTTTACTGTATACTGTAAACCAGCTAATTTTTGTGAGCGATTTGTTTTGGCGATCTTGGTGAATTTATTTTGTAATCATATAAATGCATTAAAAGAAATACTGAATTAGCCGTAAACTTCACCAGAAAGACAGAACACGTAAAAAGTATCCGCGAAAATAAGTTGTTTTACAGTATTTCTTGAGTAAATGGGACTAGCATGAAAACAATTCCATTGAATTCATCGTATTAAATCGGTCAATACTGAGTCTACCTGTGTAATTTATTTTCAGCCATTGTAGGTGTTTCCTGTTATTCATTTTTACATTTAGTTTATACTAATACAATTATAATTTAGAGAAATAAGCCATTGAAATTATGATTTGACAATATGAAAAGCGTTGGGAGTATTATCGAAAATTTTAACACCGACTAAAGTTGAATATAATCATTTTTAAGGGAAAAAACAAGATTCAATCAGTCGATAATAACCCGATGTTAAGGATGAACATAATCCATGTTGTAGCTACTCAAGACACCGGTAACTTATCACAGGGATTAGTATGTTTAATCCGGTCTTGGTTTATTATTTTATATCTCTATATAAATGTAATAGAAATCCATATATTTATATAGTCGATTCACAGTATAGCTGTATTTGAAGTCCATTTGAAAGAAAGACGGAACTTTTATCTCCGACCCAAGACAATAAATTTAACGATTAATAGCTAATATGGGACATGAAAGACGAGCTGCTACAAATGTGCCACAAAAAGCTGAATATTAGTATTTTCATTCGACTGAGCAAACAACTACCAATACTTTTGAAAAACATCTAATGAGTGTCATACGCAAACACTAATCTTGATGAAAAGGATGTTACAATCGAGAAAAATATGGAACTTTCAGTTTAAAACTTAGTCATTGTGATTTTTTGTCGTTTTAGGAACACAGTCTCGACACCAAATTTTCTGTAATTTTCTTTTTTATGTCACCCCAGACTTTGTCGGGGTGACATGTTGTTATTCTACGTTTCTTCTGATTATTATTCTTATTATTATTATTATTATTATTATTATTCCACATATTTTTGTCCGAGCGATTATTTTGACATGGCTTGATGAAATGTTTTGAAACTTTGCATGAAGTTGGACCACCACTCAAAGTTTTATGTTCGGCGTTTAAAATTTTCAAAATGGCCGCCATTTCTAAGATGGCCGCCAAAATACGTCAAAATTTCAGCGTTGTCGGAATTCAATGAAAATTGGTTTCTAGGTAGATTTTGAGGCTGCGAACAAGATGGGATCATCGAATCTGTTGTCTGGGGTGATATCGGCTATTGCTTGCAATTGCAAATCTAGTTATTGATTCGTTTTGTAAACTAAATTTATCAGTGAGATTAAAATTTCAACAATGAAACAGAAATTGCATGTTTCTAACTCCAGTCCCACCTTAATTCGAATAATTCTGTCAGTAGTCAGTACTTCGGTGCTGAAAAAGCCGACTTTATTTGGAAACTTGCAATATCTAAACTATTAAAAATTTTGTTGAAAACTAAGGAGTATCTTCCCCATGCAAAGCTATGTCCTTAACTGATTAGATTATATTAGTTATTTGTTCTCTATCAATTTTTCGAACACCTTTGATTTTATGGCCTTCCAAATGTTTAGATTTTATCTGCACTGAGGAGACAGAAGTTGTCGAAATGGCCCGGGCAGAAATCACATTCACAGTAAGTACGGTATTTAGTTATCTGCAACCTCTCTCGAAGAATGATTGTAGTGAGTGGAATATAACGACTACATAAATCGGGTTAGTCCCATGGGTACCATATATCAAAGGATAATGGCAATAGTAAAGCAATAAGAGCACACTCTAACTCGCGCTGTTACCCCTAAAATAAAATATTTATAAATAAACTTTTATCTTAATTCATGGACATTATAAAAACAGCCAGCACCAGTTTGATTTACACATAGCAATCAAAGTCAACACATATCCAATAATGACTCTCTTATGTTGACCAACAACACATACCATTTGAAGACTACTTTGCCATTAAAGATATACTTCCAAATAGTTTTAGTATGAAGCCAAGCTGTCCAAAGTACCTAGCGAACCAGTCGTCTGTTTAAAACAAAACTACATAAAGCCACTAGAATATGCTAACATGCTAAGGTCACTATTGTTGACCAGGATAATTCACTAGTTGACATAAAACTCACAATAAAGCTAAAATCAATGCAAAGATCAAATTCTGAAGTAAACAGCAAACTTAATAGTTTACACGTTAAGACAATACAAATATCTGAACTCCTTTTCTTGCAAATGTAATCATTAAATTTTCACATTTTTAGATATTCCTGTTGAGGAGTAGTCTTTTTTTCATTGAAAAGAGTATTGATTAATTTTATTGTTTTTGTTCAAATCAAAATTTAGAATTATAAATACATAATGGCTTTAATAACAAAGAGACGAAAAGAGTTTATTAATGGGGGTAATAACAAAATTACCGAACAGAATTGTCAAGAGCCGAAGTCCATGAGACAAAATACAAAGCAGGTGAAAATCACCGGAAAATGTCGACTGCAATGTAGAGGCATTTCAAAAAAATTGTGGGACAAACCAGTTTTATGGCACACCAAACCTAACTTTCCATTGTGGTAGTGTGCGGTAGCAATTCACTGGCAATAGAAGGTAGTAAATAGTTAGAAAATAAATTATCTTCTCCGTATTAACTGAAAAAAAATAAGAATCTTGAATCAGAGTTTGGACTGAAACTTTGAATTTTGCACGTGGAACTGATATCTATTGAAGAACTTTTTTAATGATCGTATGAGACGGAATTTTTTAAGCCTTGATTAATAAGACGATCACCGAGATAATTATCTGAATGAGAAAGTCTGTATAAATTGTGCCAGCTCTCGTGTAACGAATCAACTGTGAAACATGCACTTCGTAAGCAGGAGAAGCTGGAATATTGCTGTCCATTTTAGGGAAATTAGTAATTTTGAAATCAAAATCTCTTTTATCGTAAATTTTAGTACTGAGATGACCATTTTCGTCAAATCGAGATGCAAGTTCAAAACGATGTAGATCTAGTGGGTTCTGTCATTTCCTCAAACTCTTGTGCTGGAGGATATACAAAGAGATCCATTGACCAAAAGATGCGTTATTAATGAAAATCAACAATGTATCTATCGGTGAGATTGAAGGATCTAACATCTTTTACTTTATGCGCTTTTACGAGTCCCTGAAGAAAATCAGTCTCACAAGAATATAATAATAAGTCTGGGAGTAGAGGGGCACAATTAGTGTCCATTGGCATACAGACTTGCTCTTGATAAACAGCACCTCCAAACGTGACAAATATATTATCAAAAAGAAAATCAAGCATACTGCACATCTGTATTTATATCGAAGCATACTGTTCGCTTTTTATTACAAAATTGGTTTATTTTAATTTTTAATCAGCAAATTCTTTTTGAATGATACCTTTGATTCGTGATTTCTGTTTATCACGAGGAAGCTTGGTATATAGAATTGAAAAATCAAATGTTTTGTGCTAAAGCTATAATCAAAAATGTAAGAAAATGCCATTAATAAATATTTTCATTAATTAAGAACAATCATTTTTTTTATGTTGCTATGAAGACAAATGGTACTTTGTGATCTAACTGAAGCTAACCGATATAAACAATATTCCATGACCGTTTTACGAGTGTAACTGAAAGGATTTGTATCGTATTGATATTTACTAAACATCTTATATTTGGGTATTAAGCTAGGCTTGCAATAGCTACTACATCGTATTATAAAAACACACTGTTTATATATTTCCTTTGCAGTCCTACAAAAAAATGTTTTATCTTTTACACTTGACTTAATAAAAATATAAAAATATCAAGAGTTCATTTTTATTTTTCTGTTAAATCCAAAGAAGTCCCCTAAAGTTAACGTTGAAGTAAAAATGCAGTTATATAGTTGGGGCACATGCTAATTACTCAATGACTTAGATTATGTTATTAGGTGCATCTAATCGACAAATTAAAGATAGCTGTGTACCATTCTGATGTTTGTTCAAACTTATACATAAATATGAATTCTGATCAATATCTTTTATATTGTGAAATGCATGGTCAAAAGTCAAGATCATTATTACAATAAATGTATGCATCAAAGGTGTTCAACCGTCAAGGGCAAAAACTTGATACTTTTGTATTTTACACTATTGTCAAAGTTAAACTGAACGTGTCCCATAACAAAAACAAAGAATATACGATGTCCTCGTCAAATTTTGTGGGACCTTTTTGTAAAAACAGATTATTTTTCACTAGTGATTACCTTTTGTAAGTATAATTTATGCCATTATTTCTTTTTATACTTTTAATATAATTTGAAATGACATTAACGTGTATTGAAAGTTGTAGAAAATATCTGTTTTATTTAGTAATACATTTTTAAGATATGTATCAAATAACAACATTTGATTATCATTCTGATCGCAAAGAGAATAGACCATGACTGTTTTCCTGTCTGAAACGTTTATTTATGCCAGCTATCATTTGGCCCATGTCTCACAATTCCTACATGTGAAATAGAAAAAAATAAGAATTGTTAAATTAAACTGTTAAAATATGCATTCAGTTTACATTTGAATTGATTTCTTTATTCTTGTTCAAATTTCATACTTCCCTACTCGTGTTGGAAAAATCAATAGCTAACGTGTTGGGAAATTCGTTCGAAGTAATCGATTGGTCAAGGATATGAATGAGTGCAACCGGATGTTGAAGCGTCCATCATCTTCAATTTTTAAACTTAAACTTATAAACTTTTTATAACAAATATCATTTAAAGTTATATATACGAAAAGTTAATCAAATAAGTTCCATTCTAAATCTTTTTACTCCATGGCGCAACGACAAAACAAATGTGGTAGCAAAATGCCTGAGACTGGCATATCTGGGGAGCTGAAACATCATATATACAAAACAATTAGAGGAGTAGTCTAACATTTCGTCCCGTTGATAACAATAATATTTTAAATGCTGAAAGCTTCATTTTCACGTTTAAAAGTTTTTGGTTGACCTTGATCTTTGAAATGTAAAATTTCAATAAAATTATCGTATTTAACCGTTAATAACGTTTAATATTTTTTAGCCAAAATTGTATTAAATATTGTCTACAACATTCGATTTTGTTTTTAAGTTTTTACTCATTTTTACCTTCCGGAGCACTTGACACTTAATTAACGTGGCCGTCAATAAACAAATAAAGGGATATGGAGTAAATGTACATGGGACAAAATCCCTATAAATACGTGGTAAGATTAAGCAAATGGAACAACGCTTTGATTGTTGTTCTTCATCTTGAAGTCACTATGAGGCCTTCAACAAAGATCAAACGCTTTTACCTCACAGTAAGTTCAAGACGGCCGTCAAGTTCATTTTTGTTTATCTGTTTTATGTTGTCTCCATCTGTGTCGCCACTTTATTGCTAATTATCCATACTCGTGACAAAAATTGTAAAATTTGCATCTATGCTATTGTCTTTTTTATTTACTTGTGTATACTGAAGGAGAATGATATTTGATGAATGTCAAGGAGAGAAAAGCTGGTAAACACAAAGCCAATCCTCCATACAATTCTTCTATCGAAACATTCCTTTAAAAGACTGTCATTGATTTTGAATCAATAACAATCATAACAAAAATAATTTAATTCCATACTACTATATTAAAATAACACTCGATTGATCAACATAAAAATACAAATAACGAATGTATACGTGCTGCAATACAATACAATATCAAAAGATATAGAAAAATGGGAGTCACAAGTTATTACCAATTCAAGTTGTTTTTTTTAATCTTGCATAATTTATCGTCCAAACATTAAAAATGGTTTTTTTTTATTTATTTTTTTTCTCGTAATTTTTTTTTGCATGATATATATAAGGTCGTGCCATGAAGATTAGAGCAAAATTACATAAAATTGTCACAAACCGAAATTTAAAGGAAAAAATATGGGCGCAAAACCACCGGAAAAATTGTCAACTGCAGAGGTCCTGACTTGGAGAGACATAAGATGTCGAAATGCGCATATGCAGAAAATAAATTCACAGTAACTTCGGTATTTAATTATTTGGTAAAAGCATTTCAAAAGAAATTATGGGTTAAAACTGTTTTATGGAGCGCCAAACGCACCCTTCAAATAGCGGAAGTTCCCGGAATTAACTCAACAGCAAATTGCTATTGAAATTTGGTAGACAGTGAACAGAAATTTACGAACCAGTACTACTTGAATCACAGTTCGGACTAAATATTGAATTTTCCACAAGGGCCTGATATCTATTAAAATACTTTTTTTTGAATGTATGAGACGGAATTTGTTTGAAGTCCTGATTCATAAGGCGATCACATAGATAACTATGCTCAAAATGGCTTAAAAATATCATGACATATCTACTAGTTTGGCCATTTTGATCTTATCATGATCTTGACAGGCGTAACACAATTTTTAAGACAGTATAAGATTTTAAGTTGGTTTTTTAAAAGTAACTGATTTCAAAGACGATCAAGAAGTGTTACGATAGTTTACGATGAAATAAGATCAACTTCTTAATTGTATCAAGACGAGTTAAGTTTGTTAAGATCAAACAAGATATTTATTTGATCTTGTTTAATCGGGACAAACTTAACATATCTTGATCGCTATTGAACGCAGATATCTTATTTGATCTTGATCAACTGAACAAGTCTTGATCGTCCTTGAAAACATTTATCTTGATATACAACTGACTATCTTACACTGTCTTAACTAAATTGTGTACAACCTATCAAGATCATGATAAGATCAAAATGGCCAAACAAAATCATGATATATTTCCTAATGGCGCCTAATAAGAGAGTCTCCATGCACAGTTGGTGCTAGCTCTAGAGAAAAAATACAACTGTGAAGCATACACTCCATAAACAGGAAAAGTTAGAATATTGATATCCATGTTAGAGAAATTGATGATGTCAGGATGAAAGTCCTTAATTTTAGTCCTGAGATAATTTTTTCTTCAAATTCTACATGCAAATGAAAATGGTTGCTTGCTTTATCTCTAATTCTGGAGGATGCATTGATAGGACCCATGTAGCAAAAGATAATGGAAAGAACATCATCACTGGTTGAAGGATCAAGCATCTTTAATTTATGAGCTTTTACTAATCTCTTAAGAAATCAAGTCTCGTAGGAATATAAGAATAAGTCTGTGAGAAGAGAAATCGCAATTCGTGTTCACCAAATTTCCGTTGATAAATATATCCTCCAAAAGTGACAAAATATTATCAGTAAGAAAATCAAGAATACTGCACATCTGTTTTTCATCGTAGCATATTTCCCTTCTTTATTTTTTTTTTATTTATTCTTTTAATAACAACGTGGATTTATAATCTTATACAACATTTTTTTTATTCTTTTTATTTTATTTTTTTGAATCGGCGGAGTCCTTTTGAATGATACTTGTTAATCGCGATTTTAGTTTATCGAGAGAGCAAGGTGTATAGTGTGGAAAAAGTGTGTTTTGAGAGAATGTATTTGAGAAAATGAACGGGGGTTTAGATTTTCCAATAAATATTTCCAATCTGTATTAAACCTTTATATGTAGTATTGAGTGCTTTGCTCGATATTTTTGTGTTTTTTGACGATCAAGCATCAATGGATATAAAACATGGATGTAGCTTTGTTCGACATCTAGCAAGTAAATTTCGCTTAAGTGTGACTAGGTGTTGTCTCGAACTTACTATGAGGTATGAGTGATTGCTCATTGTTGAAGGTATCATGGAGACTACAATAAAACAATAAAAGTTCTGTTCTGTTTGAGAAATCTTACATGTATTGTAAGGAATATGAGCCACATTCATTTATTACTGCTTTGGTGTGCTCGGTTGCTGTTATACATTCAATTTGAATTTATTTCAATTAAAGATTTTTGGAAATATATGACAAAACAATGTATCATTCAACTTTCCAATACAATGTGTTTTTAGATTTGCTCTGTTAAACAAAAGAACTCTAAGTGGTTGCTTATATCTCAGAAACCATTGATATTTTTTCTTAATTACATGTAACATTTGTGTAACCTAGTTAAATATATCTGATATACAGCATATTATGCAATATGATTGTTGTTTCTATATATGGACAAAATATGATGATGATTATAGCTCTATTGTATAACAAATGAGCTTTTCAATGGACAAAGATTCCTGAGGGTTTCACAATACGCGATAAAATTATGAGGTTGATTAATAAAGCAAAGAAGAAAAGATTGAATGTACAATATACATTATATTAGGATACAATAACAAAATGAAAATGCTGTAAAATGTGTAGACCATAAGTTAGCTGATGATTTTTTCAATGACTTGTTGATTTAAAGCGATATAATAAGTGGATCTAACGTAAAGATAGCAGGTTAGTCTACAACGATGGCTTATTGGTGCCAAGTAAAAGAAAAAAAATTCTAAACCGAAAATTTTTATTCGACTTTTAATTTCTTTGATATTAAGTAGTTTCTTATTAAAATCGTTTGAAAGATTTTTTTACCGTTTGTTTCATTTATAAAATCGTTTGTTCCGTTTTTTAAATTGTTTGTACGGCCTAAACATCAATTGTACGATTTTACTATCGTTACAAGAACTTTGAATTTGTTTACACAATTTTTCAGTCGTTTGTACGATTATAAAAAGTTTCGATGATTTCAAAAATCTTACTCATGAGTTTTCAATCGTAGAAATAATTTTTTGAATATCGTATCAACGCTTTTTGAAGTTGTACAAACGACTTCAAAATCTTACAAACGAATTCAAAATTGTCGATTCTTATTCAAATTTAAAAAAAAAAATAGCACAATAGAAATTAAAATCGCAAAACGAATTTAAATATTGTTAAAACAATTTTTATAGAGAATATTTTTTTCTCTTTTTTGTTGTTTCTTTTTTCTTTTTTTTTTCATTAGAATAAACTGTCGTAGTCTACGTATGCTATTGAAATATTTGAAATTATGTAATAATGCAATCATCATAGCTCTGTCCTTAGCTGATTTTGGTTTTCCTTTTTAGAACCTCTTGGTAATTTGTTCTCTTTCAGCTTTAAAAGAGCTAAATTTATGCAAATTCTAAAACCGAAGGATTAACTCCCACCATCGTAGTTTTGTCCTTAGCTATATTTGATATTACTGATTATTCGGATTTGGTTTAGTTTTATGCATTTTAACATTTTTTGAAATTATGGATTTCCGAAATGGCCCTACACCTCATTAAAATTATTGCAGTTGGAGTTAACATATGTGTTATTATCTCATGTTCAATTACTCCATATCCTTTCATAAAATATTTAACACACATTTCAATTTATGGATTTCCAAATGTTTTGATTTGATCTGCATTGAAGAGACATAAGTTGTAGAAATATGCATATGCAGAAAATAAATTCACAGGATTTCGCAAGCCAAACACTTGAATTCCTTCAGAAGCAGTCGTCCCTCCGATCTGCCACTTAGAATATGCACAACTATAAACAGTATTATAAAATGTAGAATGTAAACATTATATACGGACATTTTTGTAATTAATTTTTATCCTCTTCAAAACGCTTTAATTGTTGTTCTTCGCCTTAAAGTCGCAATTAAGTCCTTCAATAATGGGCTTTGCTTATAACTCGAAGCAAGTTCAAGACGGTCCCTAGCATCGGTTTGATTGGAAATCATTGCCAGATGTCGAGCAATGCTACATCTACGTTCCTCACTCATGAATGCGGGATCATCAACAAACATAAGATTAAGATGTCATCCGTTGCCCGACAAAAAGACCAACAGAAGACAAACACAACATATAAACAACCACAGGGCACTCTTTGAGTCAATTGCGAGAAAACTTGGCATAATTAAATAGTGAGATGTGAGCGTAAAAAATTGGTGGTCGGAAAATTTTGAATTTTTTAAAAAACAAAATGCCAAAATTTTTGAAATCCATATGAGAAATTCTCTCCAGAACAAGCACAACATAACTGAAATTAATATAGAGAATAAGGCTTCCTCACGGGGAATCTTTTTCAGGACAAGCTTTATTCGATTGCTTAAAACATCTTTTAAATACATGTTAATGTAATTTTCTGCACATGGATAAAACAAAAGTTCAAGAAATTTTCGAAGTTACTTCGATTTCATACCATCATTAAACAGTTCTTTAATTGATACCAGTCCCTTGCTAAAAATGAAGTTTCGGTCCGAACTCTGAGTGAATTTCTCTCTTTACTTAATACTGGGATGATCATTTCTTTTAACTGTCTACGACCTTTCAATGGCCATTGCTGTTGAATTGCTGCCGGACACTGCCGCAATGGAAGGGGGGTTGGCTAACCGTACAACCGGTTTAACCTACCCTTCCTTTTGAAATGTTTGTACCAAGTCAGCGCAATTAAGGTTGACAGTTGTTTGTCGGTGCCTTTGTTATCTGTGTTGTCTTGTACATCGCACTGTTATTTTAGTTTTGTCACTGTCGATGATGTTTGTGATTCAGATTTTCTGTTAAGATGAAGATATGTTTTTCCAACTTTCACCTTGGTCTTGTGTGAGGGTTAAGGAAGTAACATGTACCATGGATTTGTATTGGTTTGTCTTAGGGTTAGAAAAAGACATTTACCAATCAGTCACCAAAAATAGTGGCGGATCCAGACTTTCTGCTAAGAGGGGGTCCGACCCATAATTTTTTCAAAAGAGGGGGATGGAACCCATTTTTTAAAAACCCTAGGAATTTTAAATATTTTCCAACCTAAGGGGCACGGGCCACCCACCCCTTAAATCCGCCACTGAAAACGATCTTTCACAACATTACTTTTACTTAGTGCTTGGATAATCATTTCACTGAGACAATGGCAGTACCTCGAATGAACAAAGGAGTGAATTCCTGATACTGCCACAATGGAAGAGAGTTTGGCTAGCCATAAAACAGATTTATCCCACCATTGCTTTTGATAAGCCTGTACCAAGTCAGGACCATTGCGTTCGACAATTTTCCGTTGGTTTCCACCTGATTTGTCTTTTTGTCTCATGGAGTTCGGCTCTTGACCACTCCAATTTTCCATTGGTTTCCATCTGATTTGTCTTTTTGTCTCATGGAGTTCGACTCTTGACAACTCTTCAGTAATTTTGTTATTACTTCCATTCAATATAATCTAATGGGCCTTTAATAGGAAAAATGAAAGGATATGGAGTGAATGTATATGTGACAAAAAACGCACACGATACATAGAAAACTCCAGTTTATCAAGGACAGGGCTTTTATTCCTGTCTACATCTTGATGTCGCTCGAGGGTCTTCAACTAGAGGTGAACAATATTCACCCCCTCAAGCGAGATCAAGAAGGCCCCCTAGCGTGCACTTAAGTGGTATTCTTGACAAAAATTATATCAAGGTCACTCCCTTGCTCCCCAACTGCCATGGAGTGCCAACTTGGGCGATACTCAGGGTTATCCAGCTGAAAGCACCAGGGTTACAAGAAGAGAATGTAAATATTGAGCAACATCGATCGGTTTAGATTTAAATAAAATATAAATTATCTCGATACTAGAAGACCATTACTTAATTTGGAAAGTGGGTTTTTTAAAAGAAAATGCCTTAACATATTTGTTTTGTGTTGCACATTGCTTTGTATATCGTATATTTAATGCAAACTTAATGAACTTCGTTTCCCAGTACTAAAGCAAAACATTTCAATTCATGTCTCTATGTCTAAATCAACGTCATGTTCTTTTAAAAATTGTTCGATGTTATTTTAATTAATTTAACATCACCTTGATATATTATATTAGAAGTCAAAGGTATGACAATATTTTTGTAATTTACAGCCATTTTAATGGCATCGGTATTGATTCTCGAGAAATACTCCTTAGCAGCATCTTAATTAACAGGTGAAATATTCTGTCAGCATATGTACATGTACAGCTTGATTGATTTTAATGGGAATAGGTTGGACACAATGATAAAATTGTTCACATCTTGCATCTTTTTATATAAAAAATAAAGAACTTTAAAAGTTACCGTATACAAATAACTAAATACCGAAGTTAAATACCGAGAAACAGATGCAGGACTATGGCAACTTGCCCTTGAATTTTGTTTTCCTGTGGGGTCATGTCAAAATATGTTCAAATTTTTAGTTTATGTAAAATGGAGTCTGTAACATCTTCCTACAATATTACATCGTATATACCATAGTTGTCTTCTTAAATATCTGCAGTCAAAAAACCTGAAAGTAACATTTAAAATAAACAATGAAAGAATATGGAGTCAATGCACATGAGACAAAGTGTCTAAAACTACATGGTAGAACCAAGCAATGGATCAACGATTTTATTGTTGTTCTTCATCTTGAAGTCACATTAAGGCCTTCAACGATGAGCTTTGCTCATACCTCTTAGTAATTTAACAAAGCCAAAAAACTCTCATGTACATTTACTCCACATCCTTTTATTGTTTACTAGTATTCAATACTATAGAAATATCCATTCTCCATTCATTTAAGTACTATTTCAACATGCTACCCGGCAAAAGGATTTCCTGTTTTGGAAGTATGATAGAAAAAAGAAGGGAAACGGGGAATGTGTCAAAGAGACAACGACCCAAAGGGGAGTAATAACAACTCAAAAGCCACCATAAGATCTTCAGTGAACGGTGAGGAAACCACACACCCAACGGCAGGTCGGAGTCGGCCCCTAAACAAAGAGTAATCAAGTTCAGCGAAGTAAACATCATCCTAGACTCATATAGACATAAAGTAAACTAACTAGAAAACAGACAAGACACACAAAGGCTTAATAAATTTCCTGACTTAAGACAGGCGCAAACCTGCTGCGGCGGGGTTAAACTAGTTTTATTGGGCCCAAACCTTCCCCTATAGCCAATGTGATAAATCAAGAAAACAATCGTAACAACAGTAAAATTCGATTGGCAACAGGACTGAGTCAATCTGAAAGAACTAAATATACGGACATAAACATGAAATCACATGAGACTACTAGCAGTTAACTGACATGCCAGCTTCAGACCCATTACTAACTGACAAATTAAGTTATGTACCCTCAGTATACAGCTTCCACCAAGATCCCTTCCTGTGAGGAGTACAATAAACAATAGTTTAAAAATTCTACAATAAGCAAATTGTGTCCAAAAAAGAGTGGATGGAGTGAATATATATAACTCAAGTTGTTTTAGACATTAATTTACCGTAGATGCCCAAGTAAACGTCACAAATCATCCCATCACATAAATGTCAAATATGTACTGATACTCAACTTGTACGATTCGCTCGCATTTGTTCCACCCTTGATGATTTTAATGAGCGTAACATTACTCTCACATCCAAACTTTTACAACAAGGTTACAGATTTCATAAATTATTAAATACTTTTAAGAAGTTTTACAGAAGATATGAACATTTGATATCTAGATATGACGTGACTCGCAAACAGCTAATTACAAAGGGCATTTCTCATCCTCGATTTTATGGAAATGTTGTTAAAAAATGTCAAAAACTGATAAATAATTCAGAAAAACTGGGACGTAATTTACATTCTTTACGTAATAGTGGATATCGACGAGATATTCTGAACAAATCCGTTAAATTGGCTTTGGATTCCAGTGACCTGAAGACTTTACATATATACTGGCCTCTCACTGATACTGCCGATGTCTACTGAAATACATGAAGACTCTTTACTAAACCCTTCGGGGAGTTTTGAGTTTGACTTTTCTTTCGGAGTGCGGTAGTGTTTTACCAGCGGACTAGATTCCTTGAGCTAGCCGGCAGTTTAGCGGCGAGCACTCTTTGACCCTTCTTTCAAAATTACGTTTTGTCTTATGCTTTTGCTGTTCCAAGATAGTGGTCATTGAGTTAGTAGTCTACCTGTATTGGGTTTTATTCGCATGTTTATGATACTATAGGGAAACGGGATAGAGAAAGGGGAGGCTTGGGTACCCATAAACCGGTTTAACCCTACCACTGGCTTTTGCTAGTGCCAGTACCAAGTCCGGCTATCCCGAGTTCCTATCGTTATTTATGTTTGTCTCTTGTTTTCATTATTGTTTTTCTGGTGCAGTTTGCTTGTAAATTGTGGCATGTGATTGTAGTTCCTGGCCATTGTAGGTGTTTGCTGTTTTCCTGTTTTTGTAATTTGTAATGATGTACATTTCTTCACATGGTACTGAATTCAGAGTTTGGTTTATTGACCTGTATTTAAGAATTTAATGATATACATGTATTAGAAGGAATGTTTGTTGGTAGCTAGGTTATATGGCCCCTTAATAAGGAGCAATCAAGTTCAGCGAAATAAACATCATCCTAGACTCATATAGACATAAAGTAAACTAACTAGAAAACAGACAAGGCACACAAAGGCTAAAATACCTATTTTAAAGATTATGAAATTTTCATACAGTTTGCTGACTGATTATCTAAAGTGAGAATGTTTTTCAATACTTAAATTATTGTTCTTTATCAGTGTATATTATTTTTCAATGACGTGTTGTATACAATAAAAGAATAGGTTAGAAATTATATCACAGCAATGCAAAGTCCTGTCTTCAGCTGAGTTTAGCATTATGTCAAGACCCTTTAGGTTATTTGTTTCGATCAGATCTTTTACATGTTTTACTTTTGGGCAATCGAAAATGATTGATTTTACGCTTGCACTAAGGAGGCATATGGTTCTCGAATTTTGTTGTAATAACACTATTGTTTAATTTGTTCAAATTATTGACGTTTAGTAAATCAAAACAAAATCAATGTACCGAAACAATAAATTATATTGCTTATATCACAGAAACCATTGATATCTTTCCTTAATTACATGTAACATTTGTGTAACCTGGTTCAATATATCTGATATCCGGGAATATTATGTAACAAATAATTTGGTTTTGGCTTAATCTGGAAAAATACCGTGATTATTATTTCTTTGCTGTATTATAATGAGCTGATAAATAATTGTCAATGGGCAAAGATTCTATACTTACATTCATTAATGCCATAGAAATTTAAACGATGATAATCGACGCAGACATTGTGATACAATAGCAATTTGACGTTATAAACCAAAAACTACTGACGTTAATTTGGCTTTAGATATACACTGATTTGCAATGTAGAAAAAATATAGATGACTGGAATCTTTAATACATCTAAATAACAGGTCAGTCTATTGTATTGAAATTTTTAAAAATATATATTGGTTGTTTCCTACAAAGTCATGTATCTATATCAAGCATTTTACCATGGGTCTGCTTTTCTCACCGTGTTTTCATTCGGTTATAAGAATCCTACTTTTTAGTAGTTGCTCCCTTTACTAGATATTTTGATATGGTGAATGCTAACATTGTTTATGATAATTTTTGTTATTTTGTGTCTCTTCATAGCTTCACATGCATTTCTTCACCAAAGCTTCGCTGGATAACTGACGGAGAAGAAGGTCTAAATGATTCTCCAAAACATACAAACCACTGGAATGAGCGGACACTATCTAGTTCAAAACAAAAATCGTGTGTTGAGATCATATAGTACAGATTCAATGTTACAGTTTATGAAGATTTCTAAATTGTGGGATTTTTATTAATATTTGTTATCGGCATTTATAGTAATTATATACTTCTTAGCGAATGAAAACATCTGTATCACGTATGACTATGGCTTTGGTTACAATTTGTTAGTATTGTAGTAAAATTTACCGAAAATTATTTAATAAACTTAAACAATTCTAAATATGGTATGCAAATGTATTTTATTCAAATGGAAAAATAAATATAGTCCAATATACAAACACGACCCACGGAACAGGTGAATATCCCAAATTGTCAACTGCACTTTTACTATTTCCCGAGGTCTTTAGCTTGAGGAAAATAACCTTAGTGCAGTGGACAATTTAGGATATTCACCAGTTTCATGGGCTGACACTGTTTTATTAAACAGAACGAATATTAGATTTAATATTTTAAACAAAATATACTCATAAAATTACAAAATCATAAAACGTTAAGAAATAGGGTCATCCCAAAGACGTTTCAACTTTTTGGGGTTATTCACCGTTGCATAGAAGGGTTATTCCATAAAAACTGTAACAGCTAGGGTTATTCAATGGTAAATTTATGGTTATTCCATGGACATTGTATTTTTCTGGGTTTAATTAGCGCTGAATAATAGAGTTATTGGCCACTCACAAGAATTAAGAGCAAAACTGTCCAGTTTATTTCATGTCACGGGACTTTTTTTTCAACCAATAGAATTGACTCTTCGTTATTTAAAGTGTTATTATAGTTTTTATATACCGGCACATACATCCAGGTGGGGACCTTGGTACCAAGTGATAAATAGAGATTAATACACGGCCTTTTCGATATCAGCGCAGGTACATGGTCAATGGTTTCTCTTCGGATACTCTGGCTTGCTTAACCTCTGAAACTGACTACCACAATATAGCTGAAATACTACAGAAAGTGATGTTAAAACAACTTAACTCCAGGCAATAAGTCGCACAACTAAAACAAATAACTGATCGGCATATGTTTTTCTTTGTATTCTATGCAGAGTGCCTATATGGAATATATCAAATGATATGAGTTTGGTCTGACCCAGCATTAATCACACGATTCCAACATATATCCTCAGACCTTCAGACATATCCTCAGACCTTCAGACATACTCGTGGTCTGCATTAAAAAGCACAAAGATAATGGGAAACACTTACACCTGCATGAACATATACCATGCACACGTAAAAACCCACTAAAATGTCATCCTTTACTTTGCCTGTTTTATTTAACATAAATACTGTGTTCTATTTCATTTCAGGAAAAGGTCGTACTTAAATATTGAGCGATGGATTTATAATTAGTCCCGAAGAGAAGAAATATGTATGGCTTACTGATAGGTTCTGTGAGTACTTATATAAAGGAACAGTACGGAGAAGATAAATGGGATGAAATTCGGAAACGTGCAAATATTGGTACAGTGGCATTTGCAACACATGAGAGATATTCCGAACGAATCATTCCGGACATAGCCAATGTGGCTTCAATCATTTTGGATGTTCCGGCTGATGATTTGATGTATAATTTCGGTGTGTGTTTTGTGGCATTCGTTGGTCAGTACGGATATGATAGGATTTTAAAAGTCCTTGGACGACATATGCGCGATTTTCTCAATGGCCTTGATAATTTACACGAATATTTACGATTTAGTTATCAAAAATTGCGAGCGCCATCTTTTTATTGTGAAAATGAAACAAGGACCGGTCTCACATTACACTATAGAAGTAAACGACGAGGATTTGTGCATTATGTCAAAGGTCAGATTTGTCAAGTCGGAAAACAATTTTACAACACGGATGTTAAAATAGATGTAGTTTTAGAAGAAGACGATGATATTATGATACATGTAATATTTCAATTACATTTCGACAATACTGCTTACACGGAACTCTTAGAGAAAGGCAAGCGCTCATCCAGTACAACTTCTCCACATCTCCGTTCCGAATTTCTCTTCGATCTATTTCCTTTTCACATTGTTTTTGACCGCAATTTGACCATTAAAAATATTGGCAGTGGTCTTTATGCAGTTTTACCGTCCATTCTTGGTCGTCGTGTAAACCGAATGTTTTCTTTAGTACGCCCTCTAGTGGAGTTCAAATGGGAGAGCGTAAGTATGAATCAAGTCAGTATCGTTTTAACTTTTTATTTTTTGCATGCCTTATTGCTTCGAAATATGGTGGTATGGTTGTAAGAAATAAGTATATTTTTTACGCTTTATTATCTTAAATACATTTATTTACGTTGTACCTAAAAGCTAATAATATAGACACTGCAACATATATCTGTGTCACTTGACCATGCATTAACACGTGCTTTCTGAGATGCAGATTCAAAAAGTAAGTGGGTAAGATTAACTAAAACTATGATGGTGGTTTTGAGAATAGCTTTGTGATAATCCCAGTTTCATTTGCATACCAAAGGCTTAATGATAGATTCAGAATCAAACAAAACAGGTAAAACCAGGTTTGCTTGCAGGATAACCAGGTTTGTCAACAAAACCACGATTATCTCATAGCTAAAAAGTTTTAAATCAAATGAATGCTTCTAAACGTCCTATCACCTGTTGATAAAATGTTAAGTTAGATATATCATGGTTAATTGGTTATCTCCACCCCAATGCAACCCGCAAAAATATTTTAATGCGGAAATCAAATATCCATCAGCCCTATTATGATGCAAACTGTGGATCTTATCAACGTATTAGCGAAGCAAACATGAACATGCATTCCATTGTTTATATTTGATTACTTTGTTTCTATTGCTTCCATTGTTTATATATAATTACGGTGCATAGAATTAACAAAAAACTTAAGTAAACTTGGATAATTTTCCTGCAAAACTGCAAATGACTGTAAGGTAATTAGTGATTGATTAGTTCATCAGTGTTCCGTTATTATCTTATTTCACCATTTTTATTTTTCGTATATAATCAGCAATAGAAACGTTAAAGCCTTCTACAGTTATTCTTTGACCTGGCTATTTTGTTGATATTCTGTTGGCAATGATTTCTTTATTGACTTTGCACGATTTATTCCCTTGATAATATTAGCATGAATATCGGCCATATTAGTATTTATGGCCGTCTGTCAGATGTGTTGGTAAAGAGACAAAGTTGTCAAGAGTATAAATAACGATCATAGTGCACGTTTAAGGCATTCAGATGAAAGATACCGAAGTTACTGGATTTGGCTTCCTATTTCGTTTTTTTTTGGAAATGAGTACTTCTTTTGTGACAAATTTTGGATTATTGCTTTCCATATTATTTGATTTTGATGCTGCTGATGAGAGATTACTCTTTGAAACACTTGTACAGCATAACGAAATGTACTGTGTTTATGCAACTTTGGTATTTTTGTATTTTACTGTGAATTTGATTCTGCATCTGCTCATTTCGACAACTTATGTATCTTCAGTGCAGATTAAATCAAAATATCTGGAAGTCTATGAACCGAAATATATGAAAAGGCTTATAGAGAACAAATTACCAGTAGGATCTAAAAAAGGAAAGCCAAAATCAACTAACGACAGAGCTATGCAAAAGGGAGATACTCCTTAGGTTTTAACAATAATTTTATTAAATTGTTGCTAATTTACTACCAATGTGTATATCGCTTCTTTAGTTATCCGTACACCATTTTTACATTTTTTCAATACCTTTGTTATTTTAATTCATTAAAAATTAAACTAAGAAATACAATATGCTAAATGCATTTAGGTTATTTTTATCTATCAGCTCGTAAAGTATAGTTGGAGCTCAGTACAAACAATAAAAGGATATGGAGTAAATGCAAATGAGACAGAGTCTATTAAAATACATGGTGGAACCAAGCAATGAAGCAATGCTTTTGTTGTTGTTCCTTATCTTGAAGTCACCATGATGAGGACTTCAACAGTATTTCTGACTCATGACTGTTGTGATAAACAGACTTGGATACTATCAAGTAGTCTACGATTTTTTTTTGTGTATTAATAATATACTCAACAACAAAAGAAACGCATCACTAACGTGTACTGTATTTCTATGTACATGTACCTTAAAATTCAACAACAAATATCTCTTCAAACACTTGCTGGAACAACTTGAAATTTTTACACATTGTTTCTCTTATCACAAAGTCAAAATTCTGAAAAAATGAAACTTTTTGGACTGGGTTGCACAAATGTCAATTAACGTTAATTGTCGTTTAAATTTTAAGTGTAAATTAAATCCTTAACAAATTCAACCAAATTAATTTACACTTAAATTTTAAACGTCAATTAACTTAAACTGACGTTTGTGCAACCCAGTCCAGAATTTCATATTCCCCAAAAAACCACTTTTTCAACCAGAATTGCAAAAATTGTTGAAAAGGATGAATTTTGAACCTTTTGTGCTCCTACCTGTAAGATTTGGTAAAAAAATACTGTTTTTGTAATTTTGGCAACAAGCTCAATCTGAGGAAAGCAATTCTCTGACGTGTGTTTTCTCACACTTTCAACAGAAACCGTTCCTGTGACTTGAAAATGACAAATTTTTTTGACAAAAATTGACTTGCTTGTTCTGGACATTTGAAATTTAAAAAATACATAAAAATGGCTGACGTAGCTAAAATATCTAGGGAGCTAGATAATATTACAAAAAGTGGTGCGTTTCTTGCGTTGCTCAGTATATCATCGAACTAATTAACTTAAAGTGACACAATGTCGAACTGGCCATATGTAGAAATTAAATTCACAGTAACTTTGGTATATCTTATTTAAAAAATAATGCAATATTCGAATATTTTACTTTCTTGCACCAAATAACATTCCACCTGTCTTCAATAAATAGGAATCTTCATCATTTGATTATCTAGCAAGGTTATTCACTTGTTTAAACCAAAATATAAATAAAAATAGTGGACTGAGATAAGCAAGAATAATGGCTTTCAATATAACAATCTGGGTCCCTTGCGAATAATAACAATAAAATCTAAAGAGAAAAACATGTACAAAATACTGCAGATAAGTTCAATTACCGCAAGGGTGAACTTTATAAAAAAAAATATATTTTTGAACTGCATGGTTTTTACGACTGTGATGTCTATCTTTATTTCTATATGATTCGAATAATTTATGATCAGATATATATTAGTTGTTTCTGACAAATTTCACTCAAAATCTACGATCTACATGTAGGTTTGGTTCTTAGACACGAATTCTGTACAACCCCCAAATGTAGTGAATTTTCAGTATTTTTTATCACAGAGCCGACAGTACTATTGATATCAAATTGTAATACTAATATTCAATCCTATATATAGTCGCCGAAATGGTCATGGAGTATTTTGTTTTTGTTTTTTTTTTTTTGTTTTTTTTTTGTTACATTAAGACATATTTGCACAATTCTGATATTTGTAAGAGGTATTTAGACGCAAAACAAAATTGATTTAGGTCCCTTTCAATAAAGCATTGAAATCTTTGGGTTTTTAATCGGGTTTCCCGAAGAAAAAAATGGTTATTAGAGTAGTTAAAGTGGCGGGCGGGCAGCCGGAGCCATAAAAGTGGCGGGCGGGCAGTCGGAGCAAATCTGCCATAGTTTTTGAGATAGAAACTTTTTATTTTGCAGATCATTTGTTGAAAACTAAGGAGTATATCTCCCTCATGCAAAGCTCTGTCCATAGCTGATTTTGGATTTATATTTAGATCATATTGCTTATTTTTTCTCTATTACTTTTAGAACATCTTTGAGTTTATGGTCTTCCAAACGTTTAGATTTTATCTGTACTGAAGAGGCATAAGGTGTCGAAATGCGCATGCGGAAAATAAATTCACAGTAACTTCGGTATTTAGTTATTTGTACATATATCAGAAGTGTGTATGAGACTTTGATTTTGATTTATGATAATTTCTGCTAAATTTACCTCTTGTTAAAGTTAGCTATTATTATTTTTACGTCAAATATCTGCCTGTAGGGTATAACTCATTTGTCCGAAGCAAATCTGTTGCACTTTTTGAGATAAAGGGTTTATCAAAAGTATGCATGCTAGTAGTCTCTTATGATTTCATGTTTATGTCCGTATATTTAGTTCTTTCAGTTTCATTTTTCACAATTGACTCAGTCCTGTTGCCAACTGAATTTTACAGTTGTTACGATTGTTTTTTTATTTATCACATTGGCTGTAGGGGGAAGGTTTGGGCCCAATAAAACTAGTTTAACCCCGCCGCAGCAGGTTTGCGCCTGTACTAAGTCAGGAAATTTATTAAGCCTTTGTGTGTCTTGTCTTTTTTCTAGGTATAGGAGTCTAGGATGATGTTTATTTCGCTGAACTTGATTACTCTTTATTCAGGGGCCGACTCCGACCTACCGTTGGGTGTGGGGTTTTCTCACCGTTCATTGAAGATCTTATGGTGGCTTTGAGTTGTTATTACTCCCCTTTGGGTTGTTGTCTCTTTGACACATTCCCCGTGTCCCGTCTTTTTTCTATGATACTTCGATTTTGATAATAAATGCTGAAATTACCAGTTGTTGAAATTATTCCTTTTACGTCAAATATCTGCCAACAGGGTACCCCATTTGTCAGGGGCAAATCTCCTACAGTATATTTGTGATAGAAAATTTATATTTGCAGACCATTTATTCATATGTCAAGAGGTGTGCATTATTACTGAAAAAAATACCAGTTGTTGAACTTGGCCATTATTATGTCACACATCTTCCAACAGGATATACCAATTTGTTAAGAGCAGAATGTCTCCTTCAACAGTTTGTATATTAACTTTCTAAACTAGATGTAAGCCATTTCAAAGGAAGGCTAAACATTGCAGATTTTTAAGAAAACGTGTACATTTCAGATATTCAGGGTTGACCTCTAGGCAAGATATACTGTCCATGTAAAAAATAACCCAGTTTGCTCTCATGTTGTCAGCTTTCCTATTGTTTAGTTTTCGACCAATGTTTTGGAGTTTGCTTAATTATAAGCAGACGTCCATTGCGAATTGAAGCTCATAACTTTATTTCCTAGTCAATTCACTTTTATCAGTACAAAGTTTTAATGTTTACCATTTTGTATTTAGCTATTTAATGAACCAAAAAATATCACTCGAATATTATAAATATTATAAATCCTTAAATGAAAAAGAAAACAAAAACAACAAACAACTAGAGTTTTTTCTTCTTTTTTTTTCACAAACACTGCCATTTTTACCCTACGAAAGTACATCTTGATGACTGCAACATAAATACAGATCAAGAGCAATAAAAAAAAATCGCACGAAACAACCGCAAAGAAATATAACATTATATGCCTTTTGCTACAGATTTTTATAATGAATTATCTACTAGTAAAATGTCCAGTGTCTGTTTTCCAGGTACTGTAACACTCTACCTGAAAACTCATTTTGCGACTGAAAAATTTACGCCCTCTTACAATATGGATATCTCCGAAATCATCCATTGTAGATAATTTCAGTCCAAAATTGCTACATAGAAATTTTCTTCAGGCCCTTAATCTGAAGTAATAGCAAAACCACATGGAAGTTAATTATTGCTATTGTGATATTGTTGACATTTATCTCAGAGCGGATACAAGATTTTCGAAGTGGGCGTAAATTCTGAAAATAATTCGCTAAGATGTGTTGAAATTTCTGGTAAACGGATAGTTTAGTACAGCAATCCCACAACATTTTTTTTGCGTTTGAAAAGTGGCAAATGAAGTTGTCATGAAATCGGCACCTGTATCCCTTATTTAAAATCGTGACATTGCAATTTCTGATATCACAGAATGGTATTTTAAACGGACCATATTGCTTATTGTGTCAGTTTTTGTGTATTATCTTCATATATATATATATTAGCTGCTTGCAATTGATGTTAACATTAATTCTAAAAACAATGGTCTTCATTGGTTTTCTGACGCAAGCATGTTGGTAAGTTGTGTGAAAAATACCTTTATTACTTATATTTCCAATTCTGTGCACACAAATATGTTTTGTGTACGTATATGACGACTACATATTAGGCAAAGCAAATTGGATACATCGTCGATGGTTGCCATTCAGAACAAACTGTCAGCATTTAAGGGGAATTGGAAATCAATTCTTTGTTTAGCCGTACTTTTTGCCAAATCATCCTGTCATGGTTATCCCATTGTCTCTGGAACAATCTACTCTCATAACATATTCCCTTTAAAGAAAGTTTCTTTTGAATTATGTCTTTTCTTGATTTAATATATGGAACAATTTTCCTTCTGAATTCTGTGTTTCTTTGATTGCCTTTGTGGAACAATGTTAATTCTAAAAATCGTCTTCGATGGTTTACTCTATGGAACAATGTTCCTTCTTAAGGTAAGTGAGAACCGAACTGTCAATCCAAAACGAATGATCTAAGGACAATAGCAACATCGAAAACAACAAAGAAACAGAGACACAATATGAATACGACACAGAAAAGAAAAACGAAGACACACGCACACAAAGATGAACAACACAGACCCAATAACAAACCATGGGTGAGACCAGGTGTACCGGTAGAGTAAGCATCTCCTACTTCTTGTAACAAACCCGCCGTGTTGAAAATGTAAAATCTGGTAGTAAAGTCAAATCCGGTAGAGGAGAAAACAATTAAGCTTTAAAGGGAAAAATCTATTGTCATCTGGTAAATAGATATCCCATAACGGTCCACAAGATGGTGATGTCGACTGTAAAACCTCTGGAGGGATGACCTCAAGTTTTTTGTAACATATCCTTGTTGAAAGAGCATAATTATGAGCAATCGGGCTCTATCAAAGAAGTCACTGTATCGAACACAAGCTCTTGAATAGCGAATGAGCTGAGAGATGTAAACTCCGTATTCTGGCACTGTTGGGATGTTGTTACAAAGAAAAGGGAAGTTCACTATTGGAAAAGTGAAGTCATCGCGTTTGTCGTGCAGCTTAGTTTGAAGTCTACCTCTGTTGTCAATTTAATTAAGTCTTTGGTTGATTGACTATATGCAACAATTATTCTTCTGAATTTGTGTTTATATTTATTGCTCTGTAGAACAATGGTTGTTCTAAATTTTGTCTTCGATGATTGACTATACGGGAAAATGCGCTTTTCCGACTTGTGGTTGCGTTTGTTTGACTTAATGGAACAATGTTCTTTCGATATTCTGTCTTTCAATGAAAATTTTAGTATAACAAACATCAGTCTAAAGTCTCTCTCTTTAAAAGTATCAAATTTAATTCAATTTTCCATATTGAAGTGTAACAATGTTCCTTCTGAATTTTGTTTTTCGTTGATTTGCTGTGTGGAAAAATGTTAATTCGAAATTCTGTCTTCTGTGATGAAGTGTTTTATTAACAATATTACTTCTGAATTATGTTCTTTGTTGATTGACTATTTCGAACAATGTTCCTTCTGCATTCTGTGTTTCTTTGGCTTCATGGAACAATGTTAATTCTTTATTTCGTCTTCGATGATTGACTTTATGGAACAATCCTCCTTTAATTCTGTATTTCTTTCATTGACTCTAAGGAACAATGTTCCTTGATATTCTATCTTTCACTGAATGATTCTGTGGAAGAAACCACATCTTTAAGTTTTTCTCAAATACAATTCAGTTTTCCATTTTAAAGTGTCACAATCTTCCTTCTGAATTCTGTCTTTCGTTAATTTGCTCAATGGAACAATGATATGTTAATAATAAGTTCTGCCCTCGATGATTGGCACCATGGAACAACGTTCCTTCTGATACTTCTTCATTTTGCACATGGATTTGTCAGTGTGATCAGTAAGCTTGATAATGACCCGCTTGAGTGCTCTTGTTTCAGCCGCTTGTTGTTGTACTAAAGACCATTTTGCTGTTGTAGCGACAAGAACGTCGATGCCATTATTACTTATTGAATTATGAAAATATGTCAAATTGGAAATTCAACCTATCAAAATTAGTCCAATTATTTCAAAAGTTTACAGCTCACAAACTTACTTAATGTCCATATATCCAAAGGTTATTTTCCTACTGGAAATAAATAACGAGATATTGGATAATTGGATATATAATACAATCATTTGAAATGAAATATTATGTCTTAGCACGTTCTTCCCTCGTAATTTATTTTAAAACGAAACTAATGGCATTATCCTTAAGTAAAAGTGAAGCATTATTATCGTTGTATATCTGTCGTCTCTAACGGCGGATCCAGCCTTCGAATATAGCGGGTTCCGATGGAATTCCAGAAAAAAGAGGGTTCCTATCGATTTATTAACTTTTTTCTGAATTTGTGCCTCAGTTTGATGCGAAATATAAAAATTTTGCCAGAGGGAGGGGGTCTGGGAGTTAGATTCACCAATGCGTCTCTGTGATTGACAAAACATTTAACTAAGTGAGAATTGAATCGTAAGCCCAAATTATTAATGAATTTTTTATTTCCCCGCCGTTAGGCGACGGGGGCAATAAGTTTTACCCTTTTCCGTACGTCCGTCCGTACGTACGTCCGAAATTTTCGTCAAGGATTTTTCGTCAATGATTTCGCAATTTCTGTATGCAGAAATGATTTGGTATGAAGCTTTAGTATGATGAATTGTATCTTGTCTCTCCTTTTCAGGTCCGTCACTCATTTACTTCCTGTTTGCCGATTTATCTGTATAGCGGGGGCATCCGTGTCCCATGGACACATTTTCTTTTATTTGATTGAATATGCTCCGGGTCATAAGAGTTTAGCTTTCATTGTGCTTGATTTATTTGATCTCTCATTTTAAGTTTTTTGTACTCTATTTTTTATTTTCAGAACCAATTTATTATTATATCTTTTTACATATAGAAATGATATGGTTGTACTAGGGTATTGGTCATTCGTCTTGTTAGAAATGACTAACCAATCAGATACCAAACAGATCTTTTAGAGCCTTATATGCCTCCCTTTCATTATGACGGGTGCTGTTGGCAGAGCAGGACACTCTTATCCTTCTGGGGCATCTAGTGTCACTCTCACCATCATGGGAGTTCACACTGGGAGGTCCTTGACTCTGAATGTTGTTTATTTCTAGCCGTCTAACATCATTGTTTTCTGTGTTCTCGTTTTGGCAATATTATTGGACTATAGTTTTGTAATTATCAATCCTTTGTTCCTTTAGAATTCTACTGTCGTTCTTATTCTGAACGCTTCAAACTGGAGGTTAAGTTGAAAGGCGAACAAACACCCTCCTTAAGTTTTTTATGTGAAACCATTCAATTTTTCATACTGAAGTGTAACAATGTTCCTTCTGAATTCTGTCTTTTGTTGATTGACTCTACGGAACAATGTTCCTTCTTATTATTGTGTTTTCTTGATTGGCTCTGTGGAAGAATGATTTTTCTGAATTCTGTCTCTCCTTGATTTGCTTTGGCGAAAAATGTTAATTCTAAATTCTGTCTTCTATGATGACTCTTTATAATCAATGTTACTTCTGATGATTGACTCCTTGGAACAATGTTCCTTCTGAATTCTGTGTTTTTATCCTCGCTCGGGGATATTGTTATACCCTCCGCCTGTCTGTCCGTCCGTCCGTCCGTCACACTTTTCTAGTGACTTTTGGATATAGGGATTTAATTTTGTTGTAGAATTGTTGCATATAGTCTGTACATGCCCAATAAGCTTCCGGATTTTTAGCTCACCTGGCTATGCCAGTGTGAGCTTTTGCCATCACTTGGCGTCCGTCCATCCGTCGTCCGTCCGTCGTAAGCTTTTCATTCAAAGATCTTCTCCTCTAAAACCACTGGGC
>MJUU01002315.1:46010-84140 GCA_002080025.1 Modiolus philippinarum
TACCAGTCCAATTATAAGCAAACTTAGTCACAATGGTCCTTAGATGGTCCCTTCCAAAAAGGATATCCGGCAGGTCCGTACCTCATCCAAGATGGCCGCCAGTGGGGAACATAGTTTTAACATTGGACCCTATTGAAAAGACATTCAAAGATCTCAGAAACTACCAGTCCAATTATAAGCAAACTTAGTCCAATGGTCCTTAGATGGCCCCTTCCAAAAAGGCATCCGGCAGGTCCGTACCTAATCCAAGATGGCCGCCAGTGGGGGACATAGTTTTAACATTGGACTCTATGGGAAAGACATTCAAAGATCTTCTTCTCAGAAACTACCGGTCCAATTAAAACCAAATTTAGTCACAATGGTCCTTAGATGGTCCCTTCAAAAAAAGGTATTCGGCAGGTCTGTAGCTCATCCAAGATGACCGCCAGCGGGGAACATAGTTTTAACATTGGACCCTATGGGAAAGACATTCAAAGATCTTCTCAGAAACTACCAGTCCAATTATAACCAAACTTGGTCAAAATGGTCCTTAGATGGTCCCTTCCAAAAAAGGGTATCCGGCAGGTCCGTACCTCATCCAAGATGGCCGCCAGTGGGGAACATAGTTTAACATTGGACCCTATGCAAAATACATTCAAAGATTTTCTTCTCAGAAACTAACAGTCCAATTAAAACCAAACTAAGCCACAGTGGTCCTTAGATGGTTCCTTCCAACAAAGGTATCTGGCAGGTCCGTACCTCATCCAAGATGGCCGCCAGCGAGGAACATAGTTTTAACATTGGACCCTATGGAAAATACATTCAAAGATCTTTTCAGAAGCTACCAGTCCAATTATAACCAAACTTAGTCACAATGGCCCTTAGATGGTCCCTTCCAAAAAGGTATCCAGCATGTACGTACCTCATCCAAGATTGCCGCCAGCGGGAACATAGTTTTAACAAAGGACCCTATGGAATATACATTCAAAGATCTCCTCAGAAACTACTTGTCCAATTATAGAACCAAACTAATCCACAATGGTCCTTAGGTGGTCCCATCCAAAAAAATTATCTGGCAGGTCCGTACCTCTATCAAAATGGCCACCATCTGGAACATAGTTTTTACATTGGCCCTATTGATTTCAAAGGGAACCTCTGCCGAAATGTTTGAATTTTTTATTATACGACCGCAAAAATTGCGGTCGTATAATGGTATGGTGCTGTCGACGTTGTCGTTGTCGTCTGAAGACACTTTTGTTTTTGGTCAATAACTTAAGTTCCAGTTGATCAATCCAGATGAAATTTAACACAATGTTCTTTGGCCCAAAAGGAAGGCTTGGATTAGTTTTGGTTGTTGTGACCCCATCCGTTTAAAAAAAAGGGACCAAAAGGGTTAAATTGGGTGTTTTCACATATATAGCTGTAGAATCTTTATTATTTATCGGATTTTGATTTGGTTTCTTTCAGTGTGCTGCTTAGGAAATTTCCAGTCAGTAGTATGCCAACAGATTTCATGTGGCATGCACCGTTCATGAGATGAAAGGGACCCAACAGGGGCGAATCGCAAAAAAAATATTTTTTATTCTAAGTCCGATTTTGATGTAGTTTTTTCAATGGATTCCTTTCGAAAAATTAATATGACGCTCAGCTATTAGATTTTTGGTGACTTGTTTCTTTTCCCAGCTATGAGGGCCGAAGGGGACCAAAATTGCAAATTTGCAGATTATTTAAAATTTTTATTTTTCATCGGATTTCGATGGAATTTTTTCTTTGAATTCCTCTTGATCTAAGCTTTCAGTGGTATGCAACGGATTTGGCATAACTCTTACCGTTTCCGATCTACAAGGGGTCAAAGGGGCCAAAATTGCAATTTTTCTAAATATCTCAAATCTTTATTTTTCATTGGATTTTAATTGGTTTTTTTTTCTTTGGATTCCTCTTAATCTAAGCTTTAAGTAGTATGTCAACGGATTTGGTGTAGCTCTTACTGTTTCCGAGCTACAAGGGGTCAAAGATGCAAAAATTGCAATTTTTCTAAATAGTCAAATCTTTATTTAATTTTTCATTGGATTTTGATGGAATTGAAATATGTGAAATCTTTTTTATTTGTATCTCTCTTTATGTAAGTTTTAGTTGGTAGTAACATATTTTGCATAGCTGTTACCGTTTTTTTATCAATAAGTGATCAAACGGGTTGATTTTTTTCCCTAGTTTTTGTCCAGCTAATAACTGTGTCAAGCTCCTTTTTGTGTCCATATAATTATTGTGTCAAGCTCTTTACTGTGTCCACATTCACTTTAAACTACACTTGTTGAAATTTCAGTGGTCGACATGCTGCGGTCGTATCATGCTGCGCCCGGCGTAGCCCTTTATTTGAATTGTGGTCTGAATGTTTTAATTTCAGCAATATGTATAACCTTGATTATAAGGGGAACCCCTGCCCAATTTTTTTGAATGGTGCTTTGTTGTGGGTTGTACTGGATGGTGGATCTTTCGGTTGCCATGGAATCCAAACAAGAATACTATCATTTTAGAGAAAAAAGTATTCTGCAAAATTTTATGTTTTGTTTTTTTTTCCTATTGGAAATGCCTTTTATCTATGTCGGCCATGGTCCAGGTGAGCGATACAGGCTCTTGAGAGCCTCTTGTTTATATTGCTCTTGGTGCAAACAAGGGCTCCCAAGATTTATTAATTTTTACACATGTGGCATGTGACTCAAACTCCTCCTACATTTATGTATTCATGGATTTTATTTTGTAGTAGAATTGTAAGCTTCCGGATTTGTTATCTTTATCTTGGTGCAAACAAGAGGCCCCAAGATGTTGATTTTGACAAAGGCCCAAAGTTGTGGATTTCGACACATGTGGCATGTGACAAAACTCCTCCTACATTTTTGGAATTAGGGATAAAATCTTTATGCAGAATTGTTGCATATAGTCTGTAGATTTGCAATAAGCTTTCGGAATCATGATTCCGGTACCAACTTTGGTAAGTTTCCTGAAAATGTCAAAGACTCATACTCATACTATACAGTGTGGAGTTGGTAAAACAATTCGCCGTGGTAGAGATGTATGCTCTTTATTTTTCTTAGATATGGTGTACTTGTACATGAGATAATATCTCATGTGTACACTTTGTTCGATTACTATTTTCTAANATTTAGGGATAAAATCTTTATGCAGAATTGTTGCATATAGTCTGTAGATTTGCAATAAGCTTTCGGAATCATGATTCCGGTACCAACTTTGGTAAGTTTCCTGAAAATGTCAAAGACTCATACTTTATTGTGTGTAAGCAGAGTCGACACATAGGGATTACTTTCCGTCGTCGTCGTCGTCCTGCGTCGTATGTCGGTTTTTGAATCCGCAACTCCTTCAAAACGACTTGTCCGATTCCAACCAGACTTTCAGGATATGTTGTTCACTAGGTGTAGTTGTGCACCTGATACTCGGAATTTTGATTTTGCAGATTTTGGAGGTTCAATGAGCCAAAATTGCTCATTCGTGAGTCTGTCGGTTTTGAATCCGCAACTCCTTCAAAACTGCTAGTCCAATTCCAACCAAACTTTCAGGATATGTTGTTCACCTGGTCTAGATATGCACCTGGTACTTAGAATTTTGATTTTACAGATTTTAGAGGCCAAACTTGCTCATTTGTGAGTCTGTCAGTTTTTGAATCCCCAACTCCTTTAAAACTGCTAGACCAATTCCAACCAAACTTTCAAGATATTTTTTCACCTGGTGTAGATGTGCACCTGATACTTAGAATTTTTATGCTTTTTAGAGGTTCACGGAGCCAAAGTTGCTCATTTGTTATTCTGTTTAGTTAATCCTCAACTCCATCATAGCTATAAGTCAGATTCCAACCAAACTTGCAGGATATGTTGTTCACCGGATGTTGTTGTGCATTTGATATGTAATATTTTGATTTAAAAGATTTTTGAGATTCATTGAGCCAAAATAGCTCATTTGTTAATTTAGTTTGTAAATGTGGTATTCTCTCAAAACTATAAGTCATATTCCAACCAACCATTCAGAATTTGTTGATCACTTGATTCAATTGTGCACCTGATACTTACAATTTTGATTTTACAGATTTTAGAGGTTCACTTGGCCAAAAATGGCTCTTCTGTAGTGCAGGCGACACAAGTGTTCCATGGAACACCCATCAATTTTGAAATTTGAGAATATAATTATGTATTTTGCAATTGTTTGATAGAAAATGAGATTTTGAATAATTAGAATTCTTAAATGCGATTCCAGGTTTGGTAAATATCCTGAAAGTCTCAAAGACCACTTATCTTTTGGAATTCTACCTAGCAACCATTCTAAAATAATTTATTTAGTACAGGACAAACATTTTAACTAAATGGATTTTAAAAATATTTGATTCCAATTTGGGTTAATTTCCTGAAAGTCTCAAAGACCACTTATTTTTGGAATTCTACCTAGCAACCATACTTAGATAGCTTCTTTAAGTTAGGACAAACATTTTCATCAATCGGATTTCAAAAATATTTGATTCCAATTTTGGTAAATTTCATCCACGTCTCAAAGACCACTTATTTTTTGGAATTCTACCTAGCAACCATAGAATAAATATTTTTTTTTATTTTTAGCACAAACATTTTTACCAAATGGATTTCAAAAATATTTGATTCCAATTTTGGCAATTTTTCTGAAAGTCTCAAAGACCACATATCTTTTGGAATTCTACCTAGCAACCATTCTAAAATAATTTATTTAGTACAGGACAAACATTTTAACTAAATGGATTTCAAAAATATTTGATTCCAATTTTGGCAAATTTTCTGAAAGTCTCAAAGACCACTTATTTTTGGAATTCTACCTAACAACCTTAAATTATCTTTGTAAAAATAACGACTATCAATAGTTTGATTCCAAAAATATTGAGAAAAATTATGTCCAGGGTGTTAAACAGCTGTTTTATGTGGTGTCAAACAGCGAGTGCGACGACAGCTGTCATTCCGACAACCTCTAGTTTTTTCTCTTTTTTTTTCCTTATTATTTTTTTATTGGTTTATTTATTCATTTATTATTTTTTTATTAGTTGGAATTCTAAATTATGTCCTATTATTGGCACTATAAAAATTGTTACTGCTGATTCTGGTCTTTTGTTGATAGACTCTACGGAACAATGTTCCTTCTGAATTTTGTGTTTTCTTGATTGGGTCTGTGGAACAATGTGTTTTCTTAATTCTGTCATTCGTTGATGTGCTATGTGGAGAAATGTTATTTCGAAATTCTGCCTCTTATGACTGACTCCTTATAATCAATTACTTCTGTATTCTGTCTTATGTTGATTGACTCTTAATTTAAATCTTAATTACTTTTGTGGAAAATGTTAATTCTGTATTTCGTCTTCGATCTTTGACTAAATGGAACAACGCTCCTTCTGAAATCTGTGGTTCTTTGATTAATTCTATCGAACAGAGTTCTTTCAATTTTCTGCCTTTAATTGAATGATTGTGTGGAACAAACTTTCTCTGAAAGTTTTTTCTTTGTCTCTCTCTCTCTCTCTCTCTTTACTATTTAAAAGTGTCAGATTTCACTCAATTTTCCGTTTTGTTCCTTCTGAATTCTCTCTTTCGTTGATTGACTCTGTGGAACAATGGTTCGTATAGATTCTGCCCTCGATGGTTGATTGACTATGGATTTATGGTGCTTCTGATGATAGTATTCCATGACGCATGATATATTGCAGTAAAATATTGAGCGAAAATCCATTTAAAAAGATGCTCCAAAGTTTAATTTTTCTTTCGAATTTTAATAGGATATGGTAAGCAAGCTTTCTAAACTTGCAAACAGTTCCTGCCGATTTCGAGCTATCGAACTTGTCGACCGCAATGGTGTTGACTTGGTGCGGGCATTTTAATCGAATTTTGAGTTCAATCGGCTCTTCCATTGTGGTAGTGTCGGATAGCTTATCAACAGCAAATTCTATTGAAAGGTCTCACGGGACATGCTGTGGTGTGAATTATCGTTTGACCCACTTTGTGAAATCATTAGTCTTTAGTTTGCTATTCTTTCCACATAAAAATGATTCATAGAGGCAGTAATCGCCAAAACCACTCTGCAAAATGCTTGTTCACGTTCATTTTTGAGCGAACGAGGCAATCAAAAGAGGGATTGTCTCCCACCTTTGTATAAAAGAAATAGTTTACAAGATGCAGTGTCATAATTATTGACATCAATCTTTTGACCATTCGTTAACCGTTTACTCGATTAACTCGATTACTCGATGGAACATTTCGGATTTTCATCGTATCTGTTTCGAAAATGTTTTGAAAATTGGATCCTCAAACGGTTTTTTGCGTTGAATACACAAATAAGCTAAAGTAGAAACTTTAAATTGCTCAACATAAATATATTTACAAAATTAAATGTGTATCGTTTCTTTTGATGACTAAGTACATATGTATATATAAAATATGATCTTACATGTACTTATAAAAAAAACTCTTGAATTACAGTTCGCATTGAAACTTCAATTTTTTTTACAAGAGACTAATATTTATTGAAGAACTTTTAAATGATTGTATGAGACAGACTTGCTTTAAGCTTTGATTTATAAGGCGGTCACGGAGATAATTATGTCGAATGAGAAATTCTATATAAATTGTGCTTGCTCTCGCGTAACGAATCAACAGTGAAACATTTACTCCATTAGCAGGAGAAGCTGAAATATTACTGTCCATCTTAGCGAAATTGATTATTTTTAAATCAAATAACAAAATACCGAAGTTACTGTTAATTTATTTTCTGCATATGCGCATTTNTGCAGATAAAACCAAAACATTTGGAAGTCCATAACCCGAAAAACATGTAAAAGCTGATAGAGAACAAATAACCAAAAGGGTCTAAATAGAAAAGCCAAAATGCAGCTAAGGACAGAGCTATGCATGAGGGAGATACTCAAAATAATCCCTTTGTCGTAAATGTTAGCACTGAGATGACAATTTCCGTCAAATTTGAGATTCAAGTCCAAACAATGTAGATCTAGTGGTTTCTGTCTGTCGTTGCCTTTATTTCAAGTTCTGGATGATATATCAAAGTCATCCATTGTCCAAAAGATGATTTTTTTTTATGGAAGGATATCATCAATATATCTATAAGCGAGGTTGAAGGATCTAACATCTATTAACATCTTTTACGAGTCTGTGAAGAAATTCAGTGTCGTAAGAATACAACAACAAGTCTGCAAGTATAGGAGCATAATTAGTGTCAATTGATATACCAACTTGCTGTTGATGGATAGCAGTTACAAATGTGACAAATATATTATCAATAAGAAATCAATCATGCTGCACACCTGTTTTGCATTAAAGCATACTTTTCTTTTTAAATTGTTTTTTTTTTAATTTGAAAAGGATTTTTAAATATACCTTTGATTAGTGATTTTTGGTTTCTTATGAGGAAGCGTGGTATACCGTGTGGGAAAATAAATGTTTTGAGAGAATGTATTTTAGAAAATGAACGAGATTTAAGATTTTCCAAGCAATTTTTCAATTTTTTTTTAAGTTTCCATATGTGATTTATGTCACCTCGGGCATGAATAGTTTCACATTATGCTTGACGGCTGTCTTTGACTGCACACAATATCTTAGTTAGTTTAAAAGACAATTCAGTAGTTGTGCAAGATGAAGATTCTGTGATATATCTTTCCTTTTATTGATTTTTATGAATATAGGTATGGCAGGTCTTAAAGTCGGTTTCACTTCCTTAAGATAATGGAAATTTCACGATTTCAGCTTTATTTTTACACCACTGATCTTTATCATTTTTGGTATGTATATCAAAAATGATAATACATAACCGAAAAACGTTGAATTCGCCGTTTACGACATGCACAAAAGTCTGCAGTCATGTGCATTTTCACAATTTTTTTCAAACAGGTGAAAATTTCTTAATGTTGGATTGTTCTATTTTAAGGGCGACCAAGTAACTTGATGAATTAGATGACCCGAGTTGACCTACCTAATAATAGCAAGGTGTACTCGTTCGGGGTTAACAATTGTTATCCACGGACTTTTTGTTTGTAAACACCGAATAGAAATTAGCAGTACATTAACAATTTATTTAATATATTTCTTTTGGGTTTAATGCATGCATATTTCAATTACATGTTTAAGTATTTTGTTGAATTATATTATTTACGGGTATGTTTTTTTTTCTTAAATTAAAAGGGGGTCCAAGCACATGCTAAAAGCAAAGGTGAGACTTGTTTATCAACTGACTTAAAGATATTCCTGCCTATACCTAATTCAGAATGGTCCAGTCTAGTCGATACTTGTGCGAGGAAAATATCATCCATTTAAAAGCATGGAGATTTTTTGTCCCCCGCCGCAACTCGGAGCGGGGACATAGAAATGCCCGGCGTCCGTGTGTCCGTCCGTCCGTCCGGCCGTCACACTTTCTTGTAAGCGCTCTCATGCCTACAAATTATAAAGGATTTTCATAAAATTTATACCAAATGTATATATTACTAATACCTTGGTCAAGTTCGAAAATCAGCCTTAGTCGATACTTTTTGACGGAGTTATGGGACATTGACCGAAATCATGACTCTGTTTTATCCAAAAATTAACCTTGTAAGCGCTCTCACGCCTACAAGTTTTGACGGATTCTCATGAAATTCATACCAAATGTTTATACTACTAATACCTTGGTCAAGTTTGAAAATCGGCCTTGGTCGATACTTTTTGAAGGAGTTATGGGACCTTGACCAAAATAACGACACGGTCTTAGCAAAAAATTTACCTCGTAAGCTGCTCTTATAGCTACAAATTTTGACGGATTCTCATGAAATTTATACCAAATGTTTATACTATGAATACCTTGGTCGAGTTTGAAAATCAGCCTTGGTCGAAAATTTTTGACGGAGTTATGGGACTTTCACCAAAATAACGACACTGTTTTAGCCAAAAATTGACCTTGTAAGCACTCTCTAGTTTGAAGATCAGTTTCGGTCAAAAATGTTTGACGGAGTTATTGGACTTTGACCAAAATAACAACACCGTTTTAGCCGAATATTGACCTTGTAAGCGCTCTCATGCCTACAAATTTTGACGGATTCTCATGAAATTTTTATCAACTGTCTATACCACTAATACCTCGGTCAAGTTCGAAAATCGGCCTTGGTCAATAGTTTTTGACGGAGTTATGGGACTTTGTCAAAAAAAATGACTCTGTTTTTATCCAAGAATTTACCTTGTAAGCGCTCTCATGCCTACAAATGTTAACGGATCTTCATGAAACTTATATCAAATATCTTTACTACTAATACCTTGGTCGAGTTCGAATATCAGTTTCGGTAGAGACTTTTATATTGGACTTTAACCAAAATAACAACACTGTTTTAACCGAAAATTGACCTTGTAAGCGCTCTCATGCCTACAAATTATGACAGATTTTCATGAAATTTTTATCAAATGTTTATACCACTACTACCTTGGTCAAGTTCGAAAATCAGCCTTGGTTGATACTTTTTGAGGGAGTTATGGGACTTTGTCGAAAAAACTGACTCTGTTTTATCCAAAAATGCCTACAAATATTGACGGATTTTCATGAAATTTATACCAAATGTTTATACTAGTAATACTTTGGTCGAGTTTGAAGATCAGTTTCGGTCGAGACTTTTTGACGGAGTTATTGGACTTTGATTATAGGATTAAACACCATTTTAAAGGAATTTATTGGAGTATAAACGGGACCAATTCACTCACAAACAAATAAAAGTCCGAAGGACTTTTATGATATGTTTGTGAGTGACTTGGTCCCGTTTATACTTCAATAAATTCCTTTCAAATGGNTACTACCTTGGTCAAGTTCGAAAATCAGCCTTGGTTGATACTTTTTGAGGGAGTTATGGGACTTTGTCGAAAAAACTGACTCTGTTTTATCCAAAAATGTACCTTGTAAGCGCTCTCATGCCTACAAATATTAACGGATTTTCATGAAATTTATACCAAATGTTTATACTAGTAATACTTTGGTCGAGTTCGAAGATCAGTTTCGGTCGAGACTTTTTGACGGAGTTATTGGACTTTGATCAAGATAACAACACCGTTTTATCCAAAAATTTATCTTGTAAGCGCTCTCATGGCAATAAATTTTTACAGATTTTCATGAATTTTTTGCCAAATGTTCATACCACTAATACCTTGGTCAAGTTAGAACATCTGCCATGGTCGATCTTTTTTGTATCCCAACATATTTAATTTTGGAACTGCCCTGAATGTTTGACAATATTGCAATTTCATATACAGTATACTAGTATATTGCATGAGCGGCGGGGGACCCAGGAATTCTATTCTTGTTTAAAAGTGTTTTTTCTTTCAACATGTATTGGAAATCATCAAATTAAAAATGGTTCTAGAAGTGTATAACATTTTTACACAACCATGCAAAATCCGGTGCCGAAATATGCAATATTAAAGTCAGCAGAAGAGAATTTCCATTATCTAAAGGAAGTGAAACAGACTTTAATTGTTATTTTAAGTTTGGATATGAATATGAATATTTACAGTAATTTCGGTATTTTATAATTATGTACCGTTGGATCGGTGCTTCGGAAAGTAAGTCCCCGGACGTATTCACCAACAAAGGACTGAGTTCTTCGGTGCTGATGAACAATGATTTTTTTTAACTTGCAATATCTAAATTTTAGAAAATTTGCTGAAAACTAAGGAGTATCTCCCACGTAACGGCTTTGTCTTGGTTGATTTTCGCTTGTTTGACATTTGATCCTATGGGGAACCATTGAACGATTTTTTCCTCTGAAACATCTATGCCAGTTGGAACCAAGATTCTTGTCAGTAGTCCTTAAATGGTCTCTTTAAACGTTATGTCCGCCAAATTCCGCATCCCATACAAGATGGGTGGTAGCAGGGAACTTGGGTTAACATTGGATCCTATGGGAAGAGCACATAGAAAGATCTCCTCTGAAACTGCTTTACCAACTTACTAAAACTTGGTCACTGTAGCCTTTTGGTGGTCCCGTTTTTAAAAAATATGCTAGCTATAATCAACACCTTATGGCCACCTGCAGGGATCTTAGTTCCACATTGAACCATATAGGAAATCATTAAAATATATTCTCCTCTGAAGCTACAAAGCTAATTGCAACCAATCTTGGTCACAATAGTTTTGGGAGGGCACTTTTATAAATGTGTCTGGAAAGCCCTCATCCCATCCAGGATGACCTCCAGTAGATAAATTAGTTCAACATTTGGGCTTTGGGGTGAAATTCCAATAAACTTGGTCAATTGGAACCGAAATTAGTCACAATTGTCCTTAGTTTTTCCCTTTTAAATATGTGTCCAGCAGGTTACATTTATCAAGGTTGCCTGTGGCGTAGATCACAATTAAACATTAGGCCGTAATATGAGAAAGCATTAAGATTTTCTGCTTTACGCCATTCCATCCAGAATTGGTTTAACTTCGGACAAAGAACATACTTTTTGGTCAATTGACATAGTTGACAATGAGCCCCTTTAACATTGAGGTTATTTGGAGCCTTAATCTCCGTCATGGTCCTTTTAAATGTATTGATTTCCGTATCAATTACTTTTTCCAACAAATTCTGTAAATAGCTAAAATTTTCGTTTACTTTTCTCAGCAACTTCAAGTCATTACCATTTGCAATTTTGTAGGTGTTAAACTTATCGAATTCGGTTTGTCGGAAATCTATGTCCAGTGTACAGACTTTGAATATCTTTAACAAATACTGTCAATGGTAGAAAATTCGCAGCACTTTCCTTAGCAACTACAACAGTCACTTGAAATTTCGTATGTGACTTTAGTATTGGATTCCATAATGCGCTTATCAAATTAAGGTGTATCGGGCATCTACTTCCTGTTTAACGGCTTTGAATATTATACATATTTAATAGATAGTGTTAAGCATAAAAGAACTGTAACACTTTTCTCAGTAAGTGCAAATCATAGCCAATTAAAATTTTGTATATTACTTTGATATAGGGCTTTATATTTCCCCGTTTGAATTCAGGTCTCTGGGACATGTAGTTTCTATTTACCGATTGAGAAAGCCAAAAACTGATTACAAAAATCCAGAAAAACTGGGAAGTAACTTAAATTCTTAACGTTTTAGGGGATGTTGACAGGATATCTGCATGATTCAGTTAAATTGGCTTTTGGATCCAATTACCTGGAGATTTTACAGTTATACTGGCCTCTCCTGATACTGCCGATGTCTGCTAAAATCCATGATGATTTTTTACCATACACTTCGAAAAGTTTTGATTGGTGGATGAATGGATATGGCGTAAATGCACACGAGACAAAGTCCCTACAAATACAGTTGAGTTTGATTTTTTTTCTCCGTTTTACCAACGGGGAAGGTTCGTTGATCTAGCCGACAATTTAGCAGTGATCATTCCTTGACCCATCTTCCTAAATTACACTTTGTCTTATTCTTTCCATTTAAGATTGTGTTCTTAGAGTTAGTAGTCTATCTGTATTGGGTTTTATTTTGTATGTTTATTTTACTACAGTGAAAGGGGATAGAGAAAGGGGAGGCTCGGGTACCAAAAATTCGGTTTAACATTTTAGCTAGCTCTTTCTAGTGTCGGCCCAAGTCCAGAGTTCCTTTCGTTGTCTACGTTTGTCTTTTTTTTCCTGGTGGATCGTCGCATGTGATTGTAATTTTGGGCCATTGTAGGCGCTTCCTGCTATCTTCTCTTCAGATATTTTCAATAAATACTGTTAACGGTAAAAATCTTTGTCAAACTTTTCTCAGCAACTGTAAATCACAACGTACCGCTTGAAATTTTGTATGTGAATTTACTATTTGGTCCCGCATTGTGCTTACCGATATTATAGAATAAAAAAGATAACAGGAAACACCTACAATGGCCGAAAAACATAGTCACATGCCACAAAATAAGAAGGAACTGTACAAGAAAAAAACACCAAAATAAAAATACTAAAGACAAACGTAAGTAACGATTGGGACAGCCGGACTTGGTACCGGCACTAGCAAAAGCCAGCAGCAGGGTTTTACCGGTTTATGGGTACCCAAACCTCACCTTTCTCTGTTCCCTTTCCCTATAGTATAATAAACATACGAATAAAACCTTAAACAGGTAAACTATTAACTCCATGGCCACAATCTTGAGAGGGAAAAAGTGGGGACAAAACGTAATTTTGAAAGATGTGTCAAGAAGTGCTCACCGCTAAACTGCCAGCTAGCTCAAGGAATCTAGTCTGCTGGTAATACATATTATGTCTGTTGAAAATCTACTTCCTGTTTACCCCCTTAAAAATTAATGTTTCCCAGAAAAATAAAAGGTACAGATGATGCATGTCGGCCAAAGAAGACTGAAAATCTATGGATTATGGCTATCTATATTATTTGATTCTAATGCTGCTGATGAGAACTTACTTCTTAACACACGCGTTCACCATGACAAATTTACTGATTATTTGGTCTTTTGAAACCACTGGATCGATGAAACTTCAGTTGTACCAGATATTCCCTATCCCTTAGATTATTCATCAACAGCTCAAGAGTCAGACGTGTTTGACATGAAAATTTACTTTTTTTTTATCAAACTTCTAACCCCTGAGGATAATAGGGCTTCATTCGGTGTATTGCACTTGATGGATGTCCTTTGTACTGGATGTGGCCTCCTATCGCGATATTTTTGGAAATAAGAACTGTTTTCACATTAAAGCTTTCAATACTATTTAATTATAATGTTGCTGATGAGATCTTACTCCTTGAAACATATGTATAGAATAAAGAAATTTACTACTAGTATTTAGATTAGGCAAATCGGGAATTTTCATATTTTTAAACATATACCTAACCTCCAGAAGTTCACAAAGACGTTTATATAAATCCCTTACAAATGTTTGCGTATTTTTACATCCGTGCAACGATTATGGTCCCCATCTCACTAAGTCGTTACATAACGCTCAGTACTCAATGCTCAAAGTTGTATATAAGGGAAGGAGGTAACAATCAATTTTCACCCCTTAATCAAGTTTTCCTTCTTACTCATGTTGACAATATGAATATTTCAATACGTTTTATTCATATTTTTTCCTTTTTATGTTTTTCTCCATTTCCTAAACAGTATTCTGTGTCCACATTTGTTTCAACGCTTGTTTTTATTATCTATTTCAGATTCAGTTTCATACGAACAATGTTTTTGAATTATTATCGGTGTTTCCTGTGTCAAGAAGGACTATACATTTATCAAGAACAGACAGCAAAGGAATGTGCAATGGTGGTGAGTAAAGATTTTCGTAGTAGATTTCAATCCTACTGCTAGAAACATTAAATAAATTAACTAATATATCTTCTTTTTGACAGGTACCGGTATAAATTGCAAAACTACAACAAAATTTTAGTAATCAAGCACAAAAGCAAACCTTTTTTGCAGGGATTTACAAATAGTTTAATTTAAAAAGTAAAGAATATATGAATCTAACACCGGGGAAAAGGCAAGATCAAGAAATCTCAGACACCCAAGGGTAAGATTTCAATATTTCTCTGACGAGGCTTGCCGAGTCAGAGAACCATTGAAATCTTACCCGAGGGTGTCTGAGATTTCTAAATCTTGCATTTTCAGCGGTGTTTGATTTATTTTCTCACTTTTGTAATCACGAACTACGATTTATTTACCACCAAGCCGTACTTGACATCCTACGTTTATAAGCGACGTCAATGACGTCTGAATACGTTGCTTGGCAATTTCTGTCTTGTACCGGGGGTACAAGACTATAAGAATCTTACACGGGTGGGTGTGCGAGACAAGGAAATCTCAGACACCCAAGGTCAAGATTAAGGATGTCTCTGACGAGGCTATGCCGAGTCAGAGACTGCCTAATCTTGCCCGCGGGTGTCTGAAATTTCTTTGTCTTACACACCAACCCGTGTTTGATTCTTTTTCTCACCCTACCAACACGAATAGCTTGTTGACATTGGACATAACGTCATTCGTTACCAGGCGTAATAACACGATACTGTTACATTCAAATAATTCAAATCAAAACACATTACACTATCTTTTTCTAGTCTTGTCCTCCCAGTTTTGTTTATTGTATTTTTACGCTGTAATTTCTCATATATGTCAGAAAATAAGAAGTCCACCTTCATGTCGTTTGTTTACATTTCGGGAGTTACGTCCCTTTCTTTGCAACGTCATAACATTTGAGCGCGGGATTTTCAAAAGGCAATTTTAGCTTTTAGCTTTCCGTAAAATCACACTACAGACTGAAACTTTATCAGCACAAACACATCAGTGTAGCAATAATTATGACTTTAACTATGTTCGAATAACCGACAAACTTAAATTCATATAGAACGATGATCACCATAATTTGGCGGGGAAATGTGCGTGTAGCTTGTCTCACCCACGGGCGAGACAGAAAAATCTCACCCAGGTTTTGGTTACATAGAAAGCATTACAGGTAGGGTGAGAAAAGGAAATCTCACACCGCTAAAAATAGGAACTGTTCTGTCTCAAAAGTGAGAATCATGGATCTAAACATATCATGTCCTTAAGTAAAATTAACATTTTTGCACAAGCACAACTTTTCAATAATGATACTTTTTTCTCTTAGAGATCTACGATAGTTACTGACAATTTTCATTATACATCCAATTTTTTCTTTCGGTTAAAGTCTAGACAACTATTTTTACATTCCGTTACCTTGTATTTTTGGCTTAACAATAATTTGTATGAGAAAATATTACAGTAAAAATTTTTCAATATCACTGAATTGGAAACAATATCAATATAGAAGAAACGGCAATCTTTTATATAAATTTAAAATCACAAGTTCAAATTATTATTATTATTATTATTATTATTATTATTATTATTATTCATGATACCTTCCCCTGTTTAATTATAAATATTATCGTAAACGTTTATAAATCATCTTCGTGACAATATCAGAATTACTGAACACGATGAACATACAACGGAATAAAAAGATAAAATGACCGGACATTACCCTTGCAACATGATATTGTAATAAAACTTTGAATTAAAACTTTAGTAATATAATCTTGCTTACTCGATTGATTCATGGACTTCTATGAAAAAGTTATATTTGTCCATGATAATATCTTTCCTATGGGCATTTACCTAATTTTGTAAACAATTTCGTTATCCTTGTTTCAAATTAATTAAGTATACAATGGTGGCATCAAGATGTAAGATCCACATAACAAAATATTAACGATTACAAAAAGAGTTTTTTTGTTTTAGAAAAGGGAAAAAGAAGTCAATTAAAAAAAAGAACAAAAAAGGAAACACCTTCAATGACTGGAAATGTCAATCACAGGCTAAATCAACAGGAGAACTTGAACATAAACACAAACGAAAACAAAACGACGAATGGAATTAACAAAAGAACTCAGAACAGTTGCAAACATTATAGGCTGCATTTTTTTTGTCTTTGGTGTTAAGATTCTAGAATCTGTATATTAATAAATAAACGGTCATAATCATAATTTCATGAAAAAAAAGGAAAATTAATACTGAAATCGAAAAAAAATTATAGGCAAAAACTACTGTCTCATGTAAAATTAAATTTGACTGGTTGAAAACTTAATTATTTTTTATTATCAACATTTATGCGATAAGTTAAGTGCTGCTCTGACGTTAAAAGGTAGCCTGGTTATCTTTTTTTTGTTTTTATTTTTAATCAAATTGCCTTATTATTGAGCCATAAATAGAATTTTCTGCAACAAATGTTACCAAATAAAATATACATTGTTATAACATTTATTTTATTCATTTATTATGTTCATATTTCTTTCTGACAATTTTGTCTTAGGATTTGTCATTTGGAACCATTTTCATTCCTGTCTGTCAGTTCGATACACTTATTATTGAGCTTTAAATTTAAGAAATAATTAATGGCAGGTATATAGTTATTGTCATTTAACCATGGACTGGGCCTTTATATTCGTGTTTAACCCTGAGCGTTAACCCATGAATTGTTTCGATTCTAATATGGCAGAAAATGGAATTTACCATTCTGAAGTGACCTAATAGAAGATGGATTTCCAGTCGCCCATGCTGTCTATGTCTATGACGTCACAATACACAATCTGGCATTTTGAAGCAGATTTAAGGATGTAGTAAGGTGAGGTTCTTGCAATTTGTAAAAGTCATTCGGATTTCTCTGATTTTATCCATTATCACTATGTAAAATATTTTACTCCATTACACCCAATTTTCTAGTCATCAAAGTCTTCAGAAGCTCATTTTAAGTCAATAAGCAAGATTTTATTAGATTGTAGATTTTCCTTCCATGTGAAACAAATCAATATTGCGTCCATGCTATACTAAGGTAAAAGTCCGAGAGAGCCTTTCCCGCCATTTTTTAAAATGTGAAATATCTTGAAAATAAGGCCCATAACCTATCAATATTTTTAGCTTATTTTATTCCTTTAACAACGCTCTTTCCATTAAGGGTATCAATTTAAAATCGTAGATTAAAAAAATTTCACCTTACTACATCCTTAAGTTCAAAATGTAAGTCGAAAGCAAATCAATAAACATTTACGTGTCTGAATGACATATTACAAAAATGTTCGTAACCTTTATTTCCTTCGTAAACTAAGAAAAAAAATTAAAAAGATGGTCATTTTAAACCCCTTTTACTCTTATCCCGATACCATTTGTGCATGTGCGAAGTATAAATGGTTATTGATTATACTGGTTGATGATTAACACTAGCAATGTTAGAATTTTTATTTGATACCCCCTTCAATTTTCATTATGAAAAGATTCATATTTTGTTTTGTTTAAATTTACGCTACCCATTCCACAAGTTCACAAGGTACAAAGAAGCTTAGTATACCTATATTAAGGTTTCCTAAATAATTGCAGCTCTGATAAATAACATGGACATGGTCACATTATTTTCTTAAGAAGTGTGACCGGGTGTGTTGGCACGATACGAGTCTAATGCTGTTGATGCATCACCAAACATGTTAGGAATCATTTTCGAAAAGTAAAAATCGTACCATGAAACAAATCAAGTCCCATAGTTAAAGATGAGAAGACTAAGTTACAGATCTATAAACATTGAAAGGGTATTAAAAAATGCACATGAGAAAAATTCTACAAATACATGGTAGTACCTTGCAATGGAACAATGCTTAAGTTGGTGTTCTTCGTCTTGAATTCACCAAACATACCAGTCTACATTAAACTGGTCAACAAATTCGTGATGTTGACTATACAATTCACAGACTCTTTATTTCAAACTTGTCTCATTACATTCGAGAAGTTTTTTTCTTGTTAGCAGTAAATATTTGCTTGTTAAGTCCTCATTTTGGACGATATTCTAGCATTGTATTAACATTGATATACGATACATTATACAAATGTGTCATATTGCTTGGGAAAATGATTGTCACTATTGAGAATTGGAAATTAAAAAATCATTGCGTTTGCCATAAATTGTTGTTTGAATTTGTCCATGTTTGTCGATTTCGGTAAACAGATCAAAATATGAAGTCGTCAATTTATCTGAACTGATGAGACATAAGTTGTCGAAATAAGCATATGCAGAAAATAAATTCACCGTCACTGCGGTATTTTGTTATTAAGTTTCTGTTCCGTCTCTCATTTTCAGATGAATGGTGAAGACATTAGTATAAGGTGTAACTATTCATTGATAAATTGGTTATTCAGATTCTGGTTCTTGCTTCGGTATTCATTTATTAGAGAAAGAATATCCTAATATACTTACAATAAGCTTGAAACGAACCTCATCAAAACAGAAAATCTGAGACTGTAAAAACAATCATGACATGCCTTAATAATATTTAGAAGAAAGTGTTATTATTAAAGATAAGCCATTTAATTTAAGTAATGTGTTAGAACTATAACCTTATATCGCAAAACATTTATGCATGTCTTCAATAAATTTCTTTACAATTTTAAAAGAAGGCTTTTATTCACATGAATTATAAAAAATCATTTTCCTGGAAATTGAAATATGATGTTTCTCTGTTGTCTATTTCATAATGGTAGAATCTAAAATGAAGCGATTTCAAATATATTGCGAAAGTGTACTTTCGTCTAATGCACTTACAAGGTCTATTGCATATCTTTTTCATGCATAATTGATTTGATCATATCTTTTACTTAAAACGGAATTACTTTGGCGTGTTTACTACCATTGGGTCGGTTACTCGATTGCTGGTGGACTATTGTATTAAAAGTACTTAAAAAACCCAGTGGCCAGTCCATAGACACTTCCCCGCATTTGATTTGATACTTGCAATTTCTAGATTTTATCACATTCACAGCATGTTACAATAAATATTTTATTAGTTGTTGAATAGAAAATTTTGTCTACCTTTCTCGTGGAAAGTTCTGTAATACGCTGATTTTGGCTTTTCATTAAGATCTTATTGTTTCCTTCTATTAGCATTTACACATATTTTGTTTTTCGTCTTCAAAATATTTGATCTAACCTGCAATAACGAGACATAAGTTCTCGAAATTTCCATCTGCAGATGCAGACAAAAGTTAAAAGTCACTTCGATATTTTGTATTTTTCTTAAGGATGTATTCTGCTGATGTTTCAGTCTCGTTGAAATCTCGTTTGGAAATAATTTTAAAATTGTTTATATTTCATATACAATAGCAATGAATTAACAAAATTGATGTTAATCTCTAATTATTCATTTCTGTCATGTAGTTTCAGAGTAATCTCAAAATGAAGATTAATGTCCTAATTGGCTGTTGAAATCATGTCAATTTTTTTACAAAATAGGGGTTGGGTTAGAAAAAGCCATTTTATGGAAACAATATGCACTTGAGATTTATTTTTTCTTTTTAAAAAATAATGTTATATATTTTTGCAATAAAAAATCACAAAACAAATCCAGTTTAAACGATTAACTGTTTAAAAAATATAGAAAATCTACATTTTTAGGGAAAAATGCTGAAATTGCCCCTAAAACGCATGAAAATGGGACAACACTACTTATATCAACACCAACATATGATTTTTTGGAGCTGAATTTGTTCATTCCTTCTATTTACAGCTTTTCAGAAAGTATGAGAAAAGGTGAAATACTCTAAGCTAGATTTTTTCAATGAAAATAGTCCAAAAATGGGCAAAAATGCCTAAAAATGAGCAAAAGTCCTAAAATTCGTCACTTTTATATGCAGAAAGTAAATTCACAGTGACTTCGGTATTTAGTTATTTTAAACATCTGAGCAAAATAATTTGCACAGCAACCTATGAATTTTTCTTAATATATTGCAAAAATCAAGGTTTGAAAAAAAAAGTTAAATACTTTAAAATTTTGGCTCCTCACAAGAGTACATCCTTAAATAAAATTAAACTTTCATGATAGTTGTAGTAAATAACTAAATACCGAAGTTACTGTGAATTTAATTTTTGCATATGCGCATTTCGACAACTTATGTCTCTTCAGTGCAGATAAAATCTAAACGTTTGGAAGATCATAAACTCAAAGATATGTAAAAGCTGATAACAAAATAACCAATATGATCTAAATATAAGGCAAAAATCAGCTAAGGACGGAGCTTTGCATGAGGGAGATACTCCTTAGTTTTCAACAAAATTTACAAAAATTTAGATATTATATATTCCAAATATAATCGGTCAGCACCGAAGTACTGACTACTGGGCTGGTGAATACCCTCGGGGACTAACAGTCCACCAGCAGTGGCATAGTCCCAGTGGTAACAAATAACTAAATACCGAAGTTATTATTATAGTATATATTATAGTACTATTATTTTCCTGTATGAATTTATTGAAAGCTTCCATTTCCCGGCAAACTTTATAACGATATAATTTGTGCTTCACTGTCCATGAAACTAATCCGCAGAAGAAATGCAAATACTTTCCAATCAAAAGTAAAGGATTTTAGTAATATATTGTTTGTGGAAATACATAAATACCGAAGTTACTATGAATTTAGTTTCTGCATATGCGCATTTCCACAACTTATGTCTCTTCAGTGCAGATAAAATCTATACGTTTGGAAGGCCATAAGTGAAAGATGTTTAAAAACTGATAAAGACCAAATAACCGATTTGATCTAAATATAAAGCCAAAATCAACTGAGGACAGAGCATTGCGTGAAGGAAATACTCCCTACTTTTGAACAAAATTTACAAAAATTTAGACATGTAAGGTTCCGAATTGAATCGGCTTTCGGGTTAGCGCCAAAGTACTGACTGCTGGGCTGGTTAATACCTTCGGGATTAACAGTCCACCAGCAGAGGCATCGAGACAATGGAAACAAATACATGAATACAGATGATACTGTGCATAAAGTTTCTGCATATGCGCATTTCGACAACTTCTCCGATAAAATCTTAAAGCTTGGAAGGCCATAACGTAAACATGGAAAGTGATTTCACAACAACAGAGGTAGACTTCAAAGTAAGCTGTACGACAAACGCGATGACTTCACGTTTCCAATAGTAAACTTCCCTTTCCTTTGTAGCAACATCCCAACAGCGCCCGCATATGGAGTTTACATCTCCCCGCTCATTCGCTATTCAAGAGCCTGTGTTCGATATAGTGACTTCCTTGATAGAGCCCGGTTGCTCACAAATATGCTACTTCAACAAGGGTATGTTACCCAAAACTTGAAGTCATCCCTCCAGAAGTTTTACGGTTGACATCATCATCTTGTGGACCGCTATGGGATATCTGTTTCCCAGATGACAACAGATCTTTCCCTTTATAGCGTATATGTTGTTTCCTCTACCGGATTTGACTTTACTACCGGATGTGACATGTTCAACACGGCGGGTGTCTTATAAGATGCAGGAGATGCTTACTCTACCGGTGCACCTGATCTCACCCATGTTTTTTATTGGGTCCGTGTTGTTCATCTTTGTGTGTGTGTGTGTCTTTATTTTTCTTTTCTGTGCCGTACTCGTGTTGTGTCTCTGTTTCTTTTTTGTTTCCGATGTCGCCATTGTCCTTTGATTACTAATATTCGTTTTGGATTTTGGTTCGGTTCTCACTTACTTCACAAAACAGATATTGCTTCATTGCTTATTCATTACTAACCAGGAAACTACTCCTCCAGGGATATGAGGAAAATTTAAACTCCTCAAAGTTGATGGCCAGCATCATTACTTAGTTGATAGGCATTATGTTACACTCTCTTTAGTTGCGACTGAGGTTTTTACAATTGGCTAGACCTAGTATTATCTTATCATCTTCAGTATCGGGTGATACTTACCCTGTCGATGCACTCGGTTTCACTCTTCAGGGAGTTTTTGCGAACACTTACATCTTCGGGTCATATCTGTTAAACGCAATAAGAAACTTGAATATCAGACCAACGCGTTCTTTTACTAACGTATTTACAGATTATAGTTCATGTATGTCTAATTGAGTGTACATAATGACATATGCAGAAATTAAATTCATCGTAACTTCGGTATTTAGTTATTTGTTACCACTGGTTCGATGCCACTGCTGGTGGACTGTTAGTCCCCGAGGGTATTCACCAGCCCAGTAGTCAGTACTTCGGTGCTGACCCGAAAGCCGATTATATTTGGAATCTTACAATATCTAAATTTTGTTGAAAACTAAGGAGTATCTCCCTCAAGCAAAGCTCTGTCCTTAGCTATTTTTTGGCTCTACACTTAGATCATATTGGTTATTTGCTCTCTATCAGTTTTTAAACATCTTTGAGTTTCTGGTCTTCCAAACGTTTAGATTCTATCTGCACTGAAGAGACATAAGTTGTCGAAATGCGCATATGCAGAAATTAAATTAACCGTAACTTCGGTATTTAGTTATTTCAGCAATATGTATATGATTGCTTTAAAATTAAGCATTTTTTTCTATAGACAATGTTGCATTCCAATGATGCCCTTCCCTAAAGGAAAAATCTTAGGCCTCATAAAATGGTTTAATTATTCGAAATTTTGAAGGACATGACCCTTTTTAGTAATAGTTTCTAGACAAATCAATTGTTCAAGATTCGTGATGGTTTGTTACGTTTCTTGTTATTAAATGAACTAATTAGATACCATAGTGTGTCTCATTCTTTTTCTGCTACGATCTAAAGTTAACTGTAACAATTTATCAGTATTCATTGTTGTAATCGTGCTGTACTTATCTGACATTCTTGATTACGGACGATCTCCATTTGTCCTAATTTTGTGTATTCATCATGGTTATCACAGATAATAATTCTTCTCTTATGGTGCACGCTCATTATCTATTCCTTGCACGAATAGTTATTTGTGGTATACAACGATACTTTGAAGCTTGATTTTTTTTTACCACTATGAGATCTCGTTGGCCGTGATTAATGTTACCTAGCAACGGTTTTTGTTATTTGAAACAAAACAGTGATGTCATAAGCAAGCAAACAAAGAACAACAGTTCAGCACTAAAGATTCACTGCATTTATTTCTGAAAATCATAAGAGAAATAGTTTTAAGCCCTTTTATAAACAACTCGAATAAATTGTTTATCGCTGGACATCAACTCTCGTTATGTAATTTCAAATTTAATAAACTCGCCAAAGGCTCGTTTATTATATTTTGCAATTGCATAACTCTAGTTGATATCAATCGATATACAAATCTTTCTCGTTATTAAACTATAATTAGTGCTTTACTTAGTATGAGTGAAAGATATATATAATATTTAGCTACAGTGGAACCTGTCTAGTCTGCACATTAAAATGTGTCTGATTATTCAGGATTTCGGAATACTAACGTTTTAAAAATCATTCCAAAGCTGTCTTTGGGATCAAAAAAGTTATGTCGGATTTGACAGGATATTGAAATATTCAGGTGTCGAATTAGACATGTTTAACTGTATATACAGTCTTTAAGTGCTGATATATGCTCAAAGACAATCATAACTGTTTTTAAAAGAACATTCCATGAATAGCAATATACCGATATAACTGTAAATTTAGATTCTGCATATGGCCAATTCGACAACTTATGACTCTTCAGTGCAGATCAAATCAAAATATTTGGAAGACCACAAACCAAAAATTTGTAAAATCTGATAGAGCATAAATTACAAAAACAAATCTAATTGTAATGCCAAACCAGCTAAGTACAGAGCTAAGGGAGATGGAAGATACTCCTTAGTTCTTAGGAAGTTTCTAAAATTTATAAAGTTTCCAAAATTTATATATTGCGAGTTTCCAAATATTATGTCGGTTTTTGGGTCAGCACCGAGGTACTGACTACTGCCGTGAGTACTGGTTTGGTGAATACCCTCGGGGACTAACAGCAGTAAAAGATATTGTAGGGGAAAAAAATCATTATTTTAAGCCTCTACCAATTTCACCCATTGCAAAAACGGAGTAATATACCTTAATAGCATTTCTTTTCAACGAAATAAGTGAAGTATTCCTATAAGAAGGATCAAAATTAAAGTCTATAATTGTTGTAAAAAAAGTAAATGAAATCCGAACCATCAGTAAAAAAAAAAATCCAAAGATAAGGACAACATCGGAAACCAAAATAAACATAAACAAAAACATAATATACGTATGACACAGAAATAAAATGTGAAAAAAGAATCAAAATACAAACTTATTAAGTTCAAATTCTCAAAGCTAATTGCATATAATGAGGACGCGCATATCGGAAAACATCAGCAATACATCAGTAATATGTTGTAGAATGAAATCCGTAAGAGTTAGCCGATTTATGATGACTAAGACAATTTTTTCCGAAGGTTTTCAAGTCGTTGTTATTAGATTCCATTGGATTAAATATTTATCAGTTGTTTCTATCGGAAATTAACTCCTATTTAACTATCTTTAGTTATTAAAATGCTGGAGTAAATATATTTTGCAACTAAACTTATATACACATTTATTTATTTATACACCTCAAGCAATACATCAGCAAGCCAATACCCCAGCAAAAAAGAAAAAAGGGGAAAATTTGAATCAAAAATCCAAAAAAAAAGCAATGTAGATATATCACAAATGCAGGCAACATGACAAAGACATAAAAAATTAGCCAAATGAACAGGAACATCACAAAACTAAAGCACAGACAGTGTGATCCCACACAAAATGACGAGGTATTATCAGGTGACCCGGAAAGGGAAAGCAATGATGGAATGAAGATAGAATGGCACCTACAGCTGTAAATAATAGGCAAATGATGTCTTTTATTGCTTGTTCTCTTTCAGTTTTTATCATCTTTGATTTATGGTCTCCCAACCGTTAAGATTTTATCTGCACTGAAGAGACAACTAAATTTACAGTAACTTCGGTATTTAGTTATTTATAAAGTTAAAGACTTTAAACGTTTCTTGCGGTAGAATTAAAAAGAAAAAGTGCTTGTTTTTTCTTGTGCAGTTCCTATTTACTTCGTGGCATGTGGCTATGTTTTTCGGCCATTGTAGGTGTTTCCTGTTATCTTTTTTATTCTATTACACTATGTTTCGTACAAAGACATGTATATTCGTATCAAGTATTTTAGAAACGTTATTCAAATAAAAAATCTTCGGCAATAATTTCTAGAAGTGTAATACAAGCTGTAAAAAATCCCACCATTAAAAGAAATTAATGTTTGAAGCAACTATTCAAAGTAACTTCGGTATTTAGTTATTTGTAACAACTGGGTCAATATCTCTGCTGGTGGACAGTTAGTTCCCGAGAGTATTCACCAGCCAAGTACTTCAGTGCTGACCTGAAAGCCGATTCTATTTGGAACCTTGAAATATCTAAATAATTGTAAATTTTGTTGAAAACTGGGGAGTAGCTCCCTCACGCAAAACTCTGTCCTCAGCTGATTTTGGCTTTACATTTGGATCATATTGGTTATTTGTTCTCTATCAGTTCTAAACATCTTTGAGTTTATGTTCTTCAAAACGTTTTGATTTTATCTGCACAGAAGAGAAATAAGTTGTCGAAATGCGCATTTGTAGAAATTAAATTCAAAGTAAGTTCGGTATTTAGTTATTCTTTCAAAACAAGTAATATGATTTACAAGTTTTCCGTTTCAATGCAGATTTAAATGGCCTTCTGTTCTAGCGAAATAGTTCTTAAATAATTTCTTGTTGGAAGTGCAGAGTTTTTTTTTTTTTTTTTTTTTTAATGTTCAGTGCACTTTTCTTTGTTCTTATGGGCAGGGTGTGTTACGAGTTTTATGCTCTTTATTTTCATTAAAACAACGACAGTAGAATATGGATGGAACAAAGGAGTAGTATTTACAAAAATCGAGAAAATTTACAAAAGTCCAAAGACATGGCAAAAACGAGAACACAGAAAACAGTGACGTAAGCTACAAAGCACAGAAATGAAAACACAACATTCAAAACCAAGGCATTCACATTGTGACTCCCATGAAACTGAGAGTGACATTAGATGCCCTGGAAGGGTAAGCATGTCCTGCTCTGTTAACAGCACCTGTCACACGGTCAGTGAAGCATACATGTTTTTGAAAGGTCAGTTAGGTAGTTGTTTAATTAATGTCATTTTACTAACCCTTAGACAAAACCAATGAAAGGCCATGATACTTTTTACTTTTCTAACCCTCAGACAGTACCAAGGTTAAATTTTGAAAAGCTTTTGTAATCACTTAAGTATTCAAACATGGACAAGGACAGATCGGTAATGAAGCCAGGTTTCAACATTGCAAATTTTAGTTACAAAATCAAACGTGATTCTATTCGTTATCAACTTTTAAAGAAATATTGTCGCTTGGCTTACAAAATGTCATATGTCGAACATTTGCAGTTCATAGAATGATTGAGCATATCCTACATTTTATGAAATGAAATCTATTTTTAAAAACTCATGTGACAAATTTCAAACTATTGGATTCCAAAATGTATTTTTCTCGCAAACTCTTTGTCGAGTTTAAAGTTTCTTGTGCTATTCACTAAGAAAGTATGAAAAATAAATTATATATATATTTTTTTGCCTTTGCTGAAAAGTATGTTGCAAATTCATAGACGACATATTGAAAGCCAAGAGACGATGTTTGATTTATAGTTTGCTCCCACCAATATGCAATTCAAGGGCGACACCTATTCATGTTGAGTATTAATTGTCAGTCAATAGGATATTTGACACTTGCAGACTGGCTAAGGTCATAAACAATCACTTAAATCTGTCAATTTACATACTAAGTTTATCATAAGAAAGACATAAACATTGAAAATTATAGACTCTTGGGAAACTACACTTGAAATGAAGATTCACGCATATTATAGTAAAGTTTTAAGTTTTAGCTTGTGATGATTGTAAACAGATTAATTTAAAAAAAAAAAAACGTTATTGAATAATGCAGGATTGAAAATGTCCTAAAATATAATCTATGTTTAAAGAAAAGAGCACGAATGTGTCATATACTATAATCGGAAGTTATCAAAGGAAAGAGTCGGAGATTGCTTTATTGACAAATATAAACGATCAAGATGTATCAAAAGGGGTATGTCTTTTTATTTGCTTAATGCAAAAAATACCGAAGTTGCAGAAACAGCCTAATACATAGTCAAGAGAAGTCTGGTGATTAGTATCGATGCACACTTGTACCATCCAAGATAAACTCAAACCGCTACAGGTACAATTCTTCATTCATAATTGACTAAATCCATCGTCTCCCGGTTTTCATGGGAGTTTACACTATGAGTGCCATAGTTCTTAATATTGCCTTTTTATTTCCGTGTATTGCGGCTGTCTCGCGTCCTTGTTTTAGCTTTCTTTTTCTCTGTTGCCGTTTTTGCCAAGTCTTTGGACTCTGATTTTTTTATCATCACTTCCTGTGTTCCTTCGGTATTATACTGCCGTCAGAGTGTTTTACTTAATTTGATTTATCAGCAATTGTTGTATGTTAGCAAATGATCAAGACAGTTAGTGAATGTGGCCCGAGAACACAATTATTTTCCCCTATTTATCTTTGTAAAAATAAACAAAAGTAAAGGCCAATTAAAAGAATCGTACCTGCTCTTTCCTCATGAGATTTGGCATACTTGCAGTACAGCCTAAGTGTGAAAAAATATACAAAAACCAGAAACTTTTCCCATTTCAGTTTCTTTTAAATTTCCCAGAACTGAAGGAACCCTCATTGGTAAAGATGGAGGGCTTCCGAATGTAGCAATTTTCATCTTTTTGCACTTAACCTAATCACTCCTTGTGCATTGATTTAGAATTAAATTCCTAATTTTGAATGTTATTTAATGTCTCTTCTTTCATTTAAACCCATAAAAAATACTAAATATGTAGAATAAAGCAGAGAAAAATAAATTAAGAGAAATACACTATTTTTGTAGAACTATATTCCGTTGTCTAAACGACTATGACTATCAAAGGGACAACGACTATGACTATCAAAGGGACAACGACTATGACTATCAAATGGACAACGACTATGACTATCAAAGGGACCTAATTGTGTTCTCGTATCATGTGCTCGATACAGAATTGTTGGTTTTACATTTGTCTTCATTAGCCGATTGCTCTTTTGATTTTTCTTTTTGAACACATAACCTACGGATAGATGTGTTACTATCTGATGATGTCAAAATATGTCATAAGTGGACTTCTCATGTTTCATTTTGAATAAGAAACATTTTGGTTCCAAAATGTACTTGCTGTTATTTGGAATATCGGCAGTATTGATTTACTTATAGTATAAAACGATCATTCCCCCAAACAAATCATATACAAGGGTGCTTTAGGACTGTTCGACTAGGAGACGCCTTCAGGGAAAACATGAGAATATATATATAAATATAATAATAGTGTAGATATAATTCTCGTTGTTGCATGACCAGATATAAAAATTCTATAGAAGTGGAACACGAGATACCATAACGGATGATTATATTTAAAAAATCACAGAATGGGATCAGATGTTTTCAGATTTACAAAGCTTTTGATGCTATTGACATTAGCCCTATCATTCAAAAAGAACAGTAAAATCAAATTTTAGTTGTTTAAGAGAAAAAATAGGATTTCTAATTTTGTGTCCTATATACCTGTAAAGGAATCGTGTTGTAGTTAGCCTAAGGGATAATTCAACAAATTCAGAAGTCTAACGAACGCAATTCAGATATAACACAAGAAGAAAAAAAAAACAAAAAATAGCTGAGAAAAATAGAAATAAAAAATAAAATGCCACAAAAGAAAGCGCAAGCAATGTTAACCCTCACACACATAGTTGCATCAACTTTGATAAAGCCACATTGCAAGTGGAATAGCCGGTATCTGGTGTTTAATAAATGCCTATTAACTAGGAGGGATATTCATTTATAAATTGTTGTTAATCATTTATCAACCAATCAAAAGTGTTGATTGAATGACACAGCAATGGATCATGACAAAAGTTATAAATCGCCTTATGTTACAATTAAGGTGGCGACACTGATTCCGCTTCCAAGCATTTCAGAATGATAGGATTTTGCATGATCGGGATATCTTTCACAATTGTAAGAAATTTCGTATTTTATCGAGTTGGGCGTAGCGAAACAAGGGGAAAAGACGTAGAATTTCTTACACGATTGGTATGTGGTTACATCTTTAGTAATAACCAACATCCATACCAAAATAACACAACCTTAGCCTATACTTTCTGCATCAAGGAATTTGGCTTAATTTTCACTGTATGTCAACATATCAACAATGTTTGAACAAAACTGGAATGAAGGAATTAAATTCTGATGTAGAATTGGTGCATAGAGTGTATAGATGCGCAATAAACTTTAGGAATTTTATTTCGGTACCAACTGATGAAAATTCCATGCAATTGTCCAAGACAAACTATTTTTGAAATTTTTGCATACAGTCAAATATTTTAGTCATTTTCATCATTTGAAACATAATGCTATGAATTAAAAAATATGGTTCCAAACTTTCCTGAAACTCTCAAAGACAGTTTTGTTGGCGACAAAACAAGCAATTTTGGGGAATTCATTTTAGCAACCTTGTTTTTTGTTAAACTGTAGTCAAAAGAAACATTTTCAATGGTAAGATTTCAAAAATTTTCGATTCCAATTTTTGTAATTTTCTAAAACTCTCGAAGAAAGGCAACTCCGGAATTCTTGTTAGCAACTATGCTTTAAGGGTGAATTATAGTCAAAATAAATATTTTCAATGGCGAGATTCCTAAAAGTTTTAGTTCCTTTTTGGTTAATTTCCTGAGACTCTTAAAGACAAGCTTTTTTTAAAGTTATGTTGGCAAACAAATATTTTAAATGGTTCGAATGAAAACTCTCAAAGACCAGTTTTTTGGTTTTTTTTTTAACTCCTTATCATCCACATTTTGATATAGGCCAAATTATAACAAGAGTGGAGTGAGCAGGAGAGACACTAAGTTCCGCAGGACCTTTACGAATTTTTCTTTTATAATTAAAACATTTGAGTGTCCATTCCAATCGAAACAACTTTGATGGCTTTTTGATGTTTTGCTAAATACTGGCTGTTTAAATGTGGTTTCAAACAAAGTAATAGTGATATGTTGCCTCTACCCCTGCGTACTGTTTGACATCTTCCTAACACAAGACCTTAACCAACAGAAATTTATAACTATCCAGTAAACAACTACAGAGATATGAAGAAAATGCATCGAAATTGGCATTCCAACATTTCTATGGTCACCATCCCTAATTGGTTTCCCGGCATAATTCAAGAGTCTCACAACTTTCGGATGACTTGTTTGCATACTTAATTTAGTGTTGATTTGCCTCCTCTTCACAAAGGGACCTGACCTTTTTTGCTGGGATGATTGCTTGAGCAATTTGATACGACTGGTGTTGCATACATAGAAAAGGACACATATCCTTTCGAGGCAACCTGTATCGATCCTTGTCGAGTTTATGTTAACATTTCCAGGGAAAGACTTCTGTTCAAAACATCTGTTGAAGTGAGCTTTTTAAATCATTTTTAGTCTGTTTTTCAAGATTTTTTGTCCCTGAAAATCTTTAGTCTTTTCGCTGCAACATGTAAAGTATTAGTTTTAAAACTTTACACGATTATTCTGTTGGATGTAAGTAACATAACTACATTTGATGTTTTGTACAAAAAAGAATAAAGGTTATAAATGCAGATCAATAGTAGGTAGGTAGTAAGAAATTTACTGAAAGGTCGTAGACAATAGAGAGAAATTATCATCCCCGTATTAAGTTGAAAAAGAATCTTGAATCACAGTTCGGACCAAAACTTTACATTTTTCTACAAGGGAATGATATCTATTTAAGGACTTTTGTTATGGTCGTATAAGACGGAGTTTTTTGTAGCTTTAATAAATAAGGTGGTCACGAAGACTTCTTTGTCTCATATAGTCTTATTGAAGATAATTTCTTTTTTGTCAATCAAAAAATTCTTGCGCTTTGCGTCAATACACATATCTTCGAATGACCAAAAACTTGTTTCCAATGAATTGTAAATGCAAACACCTATGGTAGGTTCTTGTCAATTTTTAATAATATTTTCAGGTTTACTTGTATCTAAAACACTATCGGAGATACCACTAAATACAAACTGCAAAACGTGCTGCACATAGCACAAATACATTAGTAAAACACACCTCAAATAGGCTCGAGAAAGAATACCTAAGAGGATTTGGCAGTTTAACACTTTTACTGGTCTGAGTGCGAAAGGGAGCGTTCCTTCAAGAATGTTTGTAAATAGGTTTCAATAAAAGTCCACGTGGTTGCTTTCTGAATCCACCATTAAAATTGACATTAAAAAACTTTCAAATATATCAATATCACTTAGGTATATAAATTATACAATATTTCTCTTACGACAATCACACCTTCAATATTGTATGTTGAAAGTATGGTAAAAGCAGTGGCAAATTTTGCTTTTATGTATGACCGATGTCCAACAAAGAATAAGAATGACTTTCTTAAAAAGCGATATATGCAATAAGTCTTTAATAATATTAATTGAATTATTTCATATCACTTTTGTTACAAATAATTCAATTGGTTCAATTACTATCACATGGTATGCTTAATTTCAACATACAGCTCGAACAATACTCTGAGCCGGCTGTATCGCTTGTGCGGGCTGTATTGAGATCCGATACAGCTCGCTTAGGAAATACAGCACGGTGGTGACGTCAACAGAACAAAAACATATATTTAGCTTAAAAATCACATTTAATTGTTTTTTTTTTTTTTCAACCTGTCAACCGAGAAAGATAAGAAAGGAAAAAATGCATTACTCTCACATTGTTTTGAATTAATATCAGTTTCAGAGAGTCAGAAATTAGTAACCTTATGATTTCAATTTCAATTTCACTTTAACTTTTATTTAATTATTTTCGTAAATTGCCGACAATAAAAAAATAATTAACTTAAAGCGTTTGACTGGTAAATTTTTTCAATGAAATAAAAGTAATAGAAACTTGTGTATCGGGCTGCATCAGATTTACAGACTGCCTAAGGACCTTGATACGGACCTGTACCTTGTTACAGCCCTTGCCTTCGGCTTGGGCTATAACAAGGTACACGGTCCGTATCGCGGTCCTTAGGCAGTCGTAAATCCGGATGCAGCCCTCTACACAAGTTACTATTACATAATTATTTGTCATTTGGAACGTTATATGAAATTCTACCTTGCAAAGCACATGTATTTTAAAGGTAAATGGAAAATAAAAATAAAATTATAAGCACCACAAAATCATTAAGTTTGTATCTTATGTCAAATTCTAACATATATGAATGATGATTCTTCTGCTAATTCACAATTATTTGTCCCTTTTTAGAGGATGTAGATGAATCTGATGATATAATTGATCCTGATGACGGCAACTGTCTACATCTCAAAGGTCAGATGTTATATGTATCAGACTGGGACCAAATTATATTCCTTGGCATGCCTGTGTAAGTAGTTTATAAAGGTCAGATGTTGTATGTGTCAGCTTGGGACCAAATTATATTCCTTGGTATGCCTTTGTCAGTAGTTTATAAATGTCAGATGTTATATGTGTCAGACTTGGACCAAATTATATTCCTTGGCATTCCTGTGTTAGTAGTTTATAAAGGTCAGATGTTATATGTGTCAGACTTGGACCAAATTATATTCCTTGGCATGCCTGTGTAAGTAGTTTAAAAAATTCAGATGTTGTATATGTGTCAGACTGGGACCAAATTATATTCCTTGGCAGTCCTGTGTTAGTAATTTATAAAGGTCAGATGTTATATGTGTCAGACTGGGACCAAATTATATTCCTTGGTATGCCTGTGTAAGTAGTTTATAAAGGTGAGATGTTGTATGTGTCAGACTGGGACCAAATTATATTCCTTGGCATTCCTGTGTTAGCAGTTTATAAAGGTCAGATGTTATATGTGTCAGACTGGGAACAAATTATATTCTTTGGTATGCCTGTGTAAGTAGTTTATAAAGGTCAGATGTTGTATATGTCAGCTTGGGACCAAATTATATTCCTTGGTATGCCTGTGTCAGTAGTTTATAAAGGTCAGATGTTGTATGTGTCATACTGGGCCCAAATTATATTCCTTGGCATGCCTGTGTAAGTAGTTTATAAAGGAAGATGTTATATGTGTCAGACTAGGAACAAATTATATTCATTGACATTCCTATGTAAATAGTTTATAAAGGTCAGATGTTGTATATGTCAGACTGGGACCAAATTATATTCCTTGGCATGCCCGTATCATTAGTTTATAAAAGTCAGATGTTGTACGTGTCAGAGTGGGACCAAATTATATTCCTTGGCATGCCTGTGTAAGTAGTTTATAAAGGAAGATGTTATATGTGTCAGACTAGGAACAAATTATATTCATTAACATTCCTATGTAAATAGTTTATAAAGGTCAGATGTTGTATATGTCAGACTGGGACCAAATTATATTCCTTGGCATGCCTGTATCAGTAGTTTATAAAAGTCAGATGTTGTACGTGTCAGAGTGGGACCAAATTATATTCCTTGGCATGCCTGTGTAAGTAGTTTATAAAGGCTAGATGTTGTATGTGTCGGACTGGGTCCAAATTATATTTCTTGGCATGCCTATGTAAGAAGTTTATAAAGGTCAGATGTTATATGTGTCAGACAGGGACCAAATTATATTCCTGGGCATGTCTTTGTAAGTAGTTCATTAAGGTCAGATGTTGTATGTGTCAGACTGGGACCAAATTATATTCCTTGGCATGCCAGTGTTAGTAGTTTATAAAGGTCAGATGTTGTATGTGTCAGACTGGGACCAAATTATATTCCTTGGTATGCCTGCGTAAGTAGTTTATAAATGTCAGATGTTATATGTGTCAGACTTGGACCAAATTATATTCCTTTGCATGCCTGTGTAAATAGTTTATAAATCTCAGATGTTATATGTGTCAGACTTGGACCAAATTATACTCCTTGGCATGCCTGTGTAAATAGTTTATAAATCTCAGATGTTATATGTGTCAGACTAGGAACAAATTATTTTCATTGACATGCCTGTGTAAATAGTTTATAAAGGTCAGATGTTGTATATGTCAAACTGGGACCAAGTTATATTCCTTGGCATGCCTGTGTCAGTAGTTTATAAAGGTCAGATGTTTTATGTGTCAGAGTGAGACCAAATTATATTCCTTGGCATGCCTGTGTAAGTAGTTTATAAAGGCTAGATGTTGTATGTGTCGGACTGGGACCAAATTATATTCCTGGGCATGTCTTTGTAAGTAGTTCATTAAGGTCAGATGTTGTATGTGTCAGACTGGGACCAAATAATATTACTTGCTATGCCTGTGTAAGTAGTTTATAAAGGTCAGTTGTTGTATATGTCAGACTGAGACCAAATTATATTCCTTGGCATGCCTGTGTTAGTAGTTTATAAAGGTCAGATGTTGTATGTGTCAGACTGGGACCAAATTATATTCCTTGGTATGCCTGCGTAAGTAGTTTATAAAGGTCAGATGTTATATGTGTCAGACTTGGACCAAATTATATTCCTTGGCATGCCTGTGTAAATAGTTTATAAATCTCAGATGTTATATGTGTCAGACTAGGAACAAATTATTTTCATTGACATGCCTGTGTAAATAGTTTATAGAGGTCAGATGTTGTATATGTCAAACTGGGACCAAGTTATATTCCTTGGCATGCCTGTGTCAGTAGTTTATAAAGGTCAGATGTTGTATGTGTCAGAGTGAGACCAAATTATATTCCTTGGCATGCCTGTGTAAGTAGTTTATAAAGGCTAGATGTTGTATGTATCGGACTGGGACCAAATTATATTCCTTGGCATGCCTGTGTAAGTAGTTTATAAAGGTCAGATGTTATATGTGTCAGACAGGGACCAAATTATGTTCATTTACAGGCCAGTGTAAGTAGTTTATAAAGGTCAGATGTTGTATGTGTCAGACTGGGACCAAGTTATACCCCTTGGCATTCCTGTGTAAGTAGTTTATGGTATATAAATCAGCTTTGGGGTAATATCTATGATTTTCTTAACCTATTTGCAGTACATAATATTTAAAATGAGCTGAAGAAGAAAAATTAAAGCGTTGTCCATTGCTTTGTTCTACCGTGTATTTGTAGAGACTTTGTCTCATGTGCATTTACTCCATATCTTTTCATTTTTTATTACATATTCTAATATGTTATAAAATATGAGAACAATGGAAACCATGACGATCAGTCATATGAAAATCTCAAATAACATAATGAGCGACCTTAAAACAGTGTTTATGCTGAAACAGACGACGTCATAATATGTTTTGTGTACGAAAACGTCAGTAAATCTTATGAAATGGCTGCCATTCTCGTGAACACTATAGGTCTGTAAAGATTATTAAATGTCATATTAAAATCGAAATAATTCATGTTCGCTGGTGGTTTGTAGTCGATGTACATATGGGTGTCCATTATTTTCATTAATTTTACCCCTCGCTACGCTCTGGGTAAAATATTAACGAAAATAATGGCCACCCATATGTAAATCTCGAACAAACAAACGCCGCCCATGAATTATTTCTTAAATAACATCATGAAATGACAAAATAACTAACGCTTAATTCATCAAACTTCATTTTCAAAATTTTGGAGACTCCTTTCCGAGTTATACTTGACATAACAAGTGTTTATTATGTACATAGATTACATTACCTCTGACCAGTAAGAAATTCACTCTACACCTAAATGTAGCAGTGCAAGACTATCGTTTAAGTAATACGTGCATATCACATCAGTTCAATTATGTTTCTGACATTGATATAAATTATAGTTCCTTGTAAAAAAACACATCTTTCAATTATTAACTTTGAGTAAATTTGTTGCCAAACCGGAAGAACTGTAACTACAAAATGAAATTGATTTATCTCAAATTTCCTTTATTTGGTCCTTTTTACTGGATTATAATTGTGAAATAAATTTATGTAAGAAATAAACTTCTCACAGGGAATTGAATGGCATTTCCATTGCTTGTTTAAGTAATTTAGTGTATGACTTATGGCCCACATTACATAATATAAAAGTTGCAATTTTTAGGTTTTTAATGAAACTTTACGAAACAAAAAGATATGTTCAGTATTTATTTAAAATCTTGAATAATTCTGTCGATTTCTGCATTGTTTTGAGACTACCCATAGAACATGGTCTAAGAGTGGTAAATTTCCTATGAGGGTAAACTCCAGAGATAACTATTTCGCGCAATGATAAAAGGCAAGTGATCTCATTCTGTCGCAACAATTGTGAGAAAAGACCAGAAAAGCAAATTCATAGTATGAATGACGACTTGGTTTCCTATATGTCACAAATTTACTGTTCCTTTAAAAAAGTCATGAAGGAAAGAACAAAATGCAGGAGTAGTTCTAAATAAGTTACAAACTTTTTTACAGTCGAAACAATCATAAAAGAAATTTTAAGTTATAATCACTGAGGGCATATATTTCAAAACTCGTGATCTCTGGTGTTAAATTATTGAGCAATATAGTTATAAAACGAAACAGCACTATATTCACATCTTCCATGAATTATTTCACCATGATTGGATGTCAATGATACATGTACATTTATTCAATATTTCTCTCGTATTTACCAAACTATCGAAATAAAGTCATGTTAGAACTCAACACATTAACAATATAACATTCATGTCAATTTGATTTCAGAAATGCCCATATTTGTCACTTTTGGTGTAACCTCTTTTTACTTATTCACATGTTGGTAAAAACTGTCTATCTTATTCACTATAAATTAATTAATGTAATGTACACATAAATTCTTAAGGTTGTCTATTAAGACATAATGTCTTTTGTCTCTGTACGGTCTTTAACCTTACAGTCTATAAAGTACCAATTCACTCACAAACAAAAGTCTGAATGACATTCATGATATTTTTGTGATAAACTTTGTTCCGATTATACTCCAAAAAATTCCATTCAAACGGTATTTGATATGCATATATATCATGTTTGGAAGAGAGATTTGCAAAAAAAAAAACAGTCGAGAAATTTTGGTTTAAACATATCTATTGACCAAAGACATAAACAGTACATGAACAGTACAAGAATATAATCGTATTTATCCAAATCACATTTATAGGATTCAGAAAGAAACAAAGCTCATGTAAATCTGTCTCCTAGGGTTATACAGCACATAAAGTGAACTTGATTCAATCATGCTCGCAAGTACCCTAGCAATATTTCAGTTATTCTATAAGAAGATATCATATAATTATCATTTAATCAAGAAAAGTCAAAAGCAACAACATATATGTTATATTTCCCGAACCCAACGGGCGAGAGAAATTGCATCTCGAGACTGTTATTTTTCGCAAATCCCCCGACCAACATTAATAGAGAACAAATTACCAATAGGATCTAAAAAAGAAAACCAGAATAAGCTAAGGACAGAGCTATGCAAGAGGGTGATACTCCTTAGATTTTAACAAAATTTTCAAAAATTTAGATATTGCAAGTTTTTAAGTTATTAAAATGCTTCGAAGTAATTTCGACGGAATAACGTTCCTGAGTTTGTACACATTTAAATCACAATGAAAATCTTTAGTATTTTAAAGTCAAATCAAAAAGTAATGATAAATAATGATTTATGTATCATCAATTTGAAATTGTGTTACGTTTAGTTCAGTTTTATAGTAAATTGCAGTTTCCAATATGTTTTTACTGTTCAACTATTTCTTCAATTTATAACAGTAATAGTTCGGTTGAAA
>MJUU01002320.1:0-28374 GCA_002080025.1 Modiolus philippinarum
AGTGCTATCCAAATCAAGGATGATTAAGTGGTTTTGACCTTCATTTTACGCTTGAATGACTTTCGGTAAATTTTGTGTTTTAAGTCCATTTATAAACAACTGCACAACAAATCATTTTGATGTTTCATATTATTTATTTAATAATCATCTTTTGCAGTACTTCTTCATGATTCCATCAATATTCAGTGACTGGGGATTCATTTTTATTCCTGATTGGCTTAGGTTATCTACTGCGATAAATTTATCGGCAGGGCATCTGTGTCTTATAGACACAATCTCTAGTTTACATTTATAACCTTGGGTGAAAGCAGGTCTAGTCTTTTTCTTAGCTCACCTTGTCAAGTGGGGTTGGGAGGGATCACAAACAACAAAGCATTCTTCGGATGCTGTGAGTGACCTACATTTTGCACATGAGCGACTTGTTTTGGTAGAATGGTTAAAGTACATTCATGCTTACTTACATTTCCAACAGCAACCATATTGTGGTGTATGATGCATTTTGGGGTGACAACTGCAATGAATGCTTCAGATCCTGTCTGTGACCTACATTTTACGCATGAGCCACATGGTTAGGTAGAATATTTAAGGTGCCTTCCCGCTGACTGAAATGTCCAACATTATCCATATTGGTATGTATGACGCATTTGGACGATTGTGCTGTGCATGGAGATGTTGTCTGTGACCCACATTTTACATATGAACTATTTGATTAGGTAGAGTGGATAAAGTCCATTCCTACTACTTGGCATGTCCCTCATCAACCATTTTTGTTCCATTCATTTTGGTATGACATCTACAATGCGTGCATTTGATGCTGTCTGTGACCTACATTTTATGTATGAACGACTTAGTTAGGTTCCAATCCTACTTACTGACATGTCCCACATTCACCATATTCGTATGTATGATGCATTTTAGAATGCCAACTGCAATGTATATTTTGGGTACGTTTTGACCCTCTACATTTTACGCATGAGCGGCTTTGTCAGGTAGAATCGTGAAAGTTCCACACGTTCTTACTGACATGTCCCGCATATTGGTATGTATAATGCATTTTGGGATTACTACTGCAATGCATGCTTCGGATGCTGTCTGATTCTACAATTTTATACAGGAGCAACTCGGTTGGGTAAAATGGTTAAAGTCCATCCCCCCTACTGACATTTGCCACATGTACCGTAATGATATGTGTGATGCACTCTATAGGATGACAACTGCAATGCATATTTCGGATGCTTTCATTTTACGCATAAGCGACTTTGTTAGATATAATGGCAAAAGCACATTCCCGCCGATTAAAATGTCCCACACCAGCCATATTGGTATGCATGATGCATTTTGGGATGACAGCTGTAATGCAATGCTTTGGATACTGTATGTTACCTACATTTACGCATGAAGAACTTGGTTAGGTAGAATGGTTTAAGTCAATTCTGCTGACTGACATGTACCACATCAACCATATTGGTATGCACGATTCATTTTTTGGATTACAGCTGCAGTGAAAGCTTTGGATGCCATTCATTTGACGCATAAATGAATCTGGTAGGAAGAATGATTAGTCTGTTCTTGTTTACTGACATGTTCAATATGTGAAAATGTTGCGCAACGAGGTGAGCTTAGCAGGCTGTAGCTGCTTTATATGTTTAGCAACATTTTATCATCATAATTTGAAGCTGAAACTTTTTACCTGATGTTTTTGAAATTTGCACATTCTTATTGTACACACTGAAGATGTGCTGCGACATTTTTTTTGGTATTTAGAATAAAAGTCAAATCAATTTATTATTGAAGTAAGCACTTTTTTTAGCTCCGATATTTTTGCCATTACTTTGACTCTGTTGCACGTCGTCTGTCAACAATTTCAAAAATATTCTCTGAAACTGCTGGGCCAATTGTAACTAAACTTGGCCTCATGACTCAATCATCACCAGGGTATGCAGTTTTAAAATCATATTTGATTAGTCCGAAGACAAAACATCATGATGCTGTTGGAGGGTAAACAGATGTAACAAGTGCCATGGATTTGAAATTTTTTGTCTAAGAATTTGAAAAAAAATGTTCAGCTTTTATTTACCACAACTTTTTTATCAGCTGGTAGTTAAAAAGATGCGACACATACAGCAGATCATGCCTACCCTTCCGGAGTACATGATCGTAGCTCCATTTTTTCTGGGGTTCACACTGCTATCGCTTTAGTTTTTGTGGCGTTGTTGTTCATTTTTGTTTCTTCCTATGTCATGTTGTCATGTTGTATAATTTCATGTCGCTTTATACTGCCATACATTAAACATTGTGATTCTAGATTTTCCTTCTTCAGCATTTTGCATCAGTATTTGTTTGGCGAGGCAAATATCACACGTGCCTGGATCCTCGCCATATTTTTTCTTTTGAATGAATCCTTCACACGACCATGATAAATGCAAGAGGCGCCTCCATTCAGTCACACTCCTTAAGAAGAAGTTTATCTGATCATTTTTGAATGATTTGTATCTATTCAGAACTTGATTAATTCTTTCCATTCTATATTTTCTTGCACCTCACCAATTGGATATTGACTTGTCCCTTACAACCATCGTTGTTTTTTGGACATTTTATACGACAAAGGAAAGCGATTATCCTGTATCCACAGTTCATATGATCATATCAAGATGTTTCTCAGAATTGTATGTCACAAAGAATTGAAGACTTGAAACATTCCTCTCTGAGTAATACTCAGTCGATCAGACTTGACGTGTTCGTAAACGTTAGGGCTGTCAAATTTGTACAACTGGTTGGATAGCAGAAAATGCATTCGATCTATGCATCCTTAATTAAAGAGTTTACGCGATTATGTCAAGGTTGTGTATTGTAACTGTATGTTAGTGGACAGGAAAGTCAGTGTACTACGCGTCCTTGTTAATTCCCTCACAATTCAGGATCAATTTTTTTTCAGTTTTTGAACCAGTGACGTTCTTTTTAAGAAACAACAATTAATACAATCATAAATTGTTTTACTCTTAATGAAATGGATAATCTAGTTCATGGAAAAAAACTACAAAAATACAAAAATACAAAATATGGCAATATAAACTAGTGGATTGTCTTTCTAAATAATACAAAAAATAAATACAGTAGGATTTAACAATATTGTTAAAAGGGCAAAAAGGAAACAACAGTTTAATAGAATCCTGCAATCATAAGTTTTACTAGAAATATAAAGTCCTACCAACATCTCCAAGCAATACAGGATATCGATCTAAGCTCCGCCAATGACAAAATGACAATCATATCAAGTTGTAATATGATTTTTAAAATTTCCTTTGATCTTTCAATGCTCTAAAGGTCGATATTCTGTGTAGAATGCATTAATTTCACTAATTGGAAGTTATTGCACTGTAGAAAAGTTCAGTTCCTGCACACAATACAAATACAATGGGATAGGAGGGGCTTAAATCAGTGCAATAACTTCATGCAAATTAGATGATAATGCATTGCTGGACTCCTCCCTCAGAAAATACAGAAGCCAATGAAACTCATCTTGATTTTATTATTCGGTAAACAGCTAATGTTAGCAAACAACTGTCTTTATTTTTGTAGTGCCTATGGCATGGAAATTTTACTCGGGTGTTTCTTGTCAGAAAGATGATTTTCATATGTTCCTTTTTATACATGTCTTTTATTCAAAATTTGTCAAATTTTCACGTTTATTCTTCTTCTGTTCCAACCAATGCCTCCTCCCATACAGCGAATTGCCATTCAAATTTACAAGCATTTTTTAGTCGAGGAAAGTTTATGGTCTGAAGATACAACACATATTGCGAATGTCTTTTCTAAAAAGGAACCTTATAACTCAGTATGGACAGAAGTCCCAGGTTCTTCTGACCACGGTCCTAGCAAATAGAAAAAAGGCCGCCAGCATGGCAGAGTATATCGGACTTTATTGGCCGATGTAACTGTTCATTAAAATGCAGAAACTAAGTACTAATTATGTAAGGATGGGGGGCGAACATTTGATTTTTCGGGGGACGATTTTACCTAGAAAAATCATTTATTTTCATTTTTACAAACCATTATTTTCGCAAAATGTCACATCAAATCATGTATTTGTGATGCAACAATTTTTTGGTTTAAAATCAAATCCCGAAAATCAGATGGTCGTCCCCTTATTGTTGTGTACAGAAACGTTTTGTGTTGGATCTACAAAACACCTATTATGTATACATGGGTGAAAGCAGCATTTGGTTTTTCGGGGATGGGGGGAGCAATGATTTTTTTAAAAAATAAATGATTGTTTGATTTTGATTTTGAGGTACAAATGTAATTATTAAATTGAGCGGGTGAAAAAAAAACAGGTGCAGTGCATTTCTCCAATCAAGGTACATACGTGTGTGATAATAAAAACAACAAAAAAGAAATAAATAAATAAATAAAACACCAAATTACCTTACAAACTGCAACGCAACAGTACCTCTTGAAATGTGTACTCGTTTTCAATCACGTGCTAATTGTACGTTATTGTTACCTGTCATTCATTTTAAATCATTAGCATATTTAACGCACTCTTGGTAAAACGTTTTTCATTGGTCATATTACAAATCATATATAGCACCGCCTTACTCATTAAAATATTTATTGCACTCAAACCGCTACGCGGTTTTCGTGCAATTAATATTTTAATTCGTAAGAGCGGTGCTATATATATAACATAGTGATTTCTAATTTCACCATCTGACCATAACAGTAAATATTTTAATTTTGATTCACACTGTTAGTGCTTTACTTTTTGTGGCTTTTGTATTGTTCTGTTTGTTTTGTCTTCGTCGTTTACGTTCTTTGTCTGTATGTGATCCTTATTTTGCCAAGTATTCTGGATTTATGATTTTGGCTGTTGCTTCGGTATCCAGTTGGAAATTCTTCCAATATCATCTCAAATTAGACAGATATATTTATTCTCTAATTTCTAGCAAATTTATCCAACGCCTGACCGGTGTGATAAAAATATTTCTCGTCTCTAGTGAGAGAACAACTCTCGTGAAATTTCCCGCCAAATCTATTCGGAATATTTTCCTCGGTGCTTTAATTATGTCATTAGAGCAATATTTTCTACAACTTAAACACGTTAATTATGAAATTTCTTACATCTTGTAAAGTAAATTTTCAAATGTTTAAAAACTCGGCAAGCCTCGTTTTTAAACATTTGCAAAATTTATTTAACTCCATGTGAGAAATTTCATAATCAACTTAGTTCTCGTTTGTAGAAACTATACTTCTAAACTCAAATTGGCTCTTGGCTAAGGACATTGTTTCCGTTACATTCATTGAATGACTCGGATAGTTACAAATGCCAACTATACAAAATAAAAAAATGGCAAAGAAACAACGTCTTTCATGCTGTACTGTAAACAGCGCAGCAAAGTACAAATCTCTCATGCTTTACATCAACATACAGATTTTTCGGTTCAGGTTGTTACTTAACTACATCGGCAAACGGATACCGAAGCAAAAATTATTAAAGCGGGAATATTAAAACTAAAATTACAATACCACGGCAATTCATATCCAACATGAATTGAAACAGCGTGACAAAGACAAAACAAATAAACAAAGATGAACAAAAACGCCACAAAACTAAAGCACTAGCAGTGTGAATCCCTAAAAAACTGAGGTATCACCAGGTTCTCCGGAAGGGTAGGCATGAACTGCTCCACGCGTGGTACCAGTTTAATAAGCTCTTTTTTTCTGGGACCATTTGTAACTCCTATTTGAATGAAATAGAAAGGTACGTACAATTTCCAAAATTAGCTCAAACAAAAGGTAAGAGATGGGAAAAACATAACAGTGAGCACACATTACAATAATGACAAAAATTTTGAGTAAGATCTAAAAAAAAATGGCGGAAATTTGTTTCATAACTACAGATTTGCCAAAGCATATGAAAACACAGAAAACACAGAAAAAGATTAATAGCTAGAATTGTTTTAGCGAATTAAAACTTATGTCACCCCTTAATTTTGTATCAAACAATTTATACTTTTTTCAAAATAAACACATATGGAATATAGGACATTCTGCTTTTGATCTGGATTTTATCAAAATCAGTATCAAGTCAGTTCTTCGGGTGAGTTTGATTAATTACTTTGTTATAAAGTTCACATCAAAACAAGATGTTCTAAATTCTTCATAGACAATTCATGTAAGGATAAAAATTTAAGAAACATTTAAGATGGTGAATAACATAGCTCCTGTATGCTTACAAAATTTGGTTACTATTAAACAATCAAAATATTCTTTCAGGTATGTAAATGTTCTGGATGTACCACATGTGAAGTCGACTCGTTACGGTAAAAAAATCTTTCAAATTTGCTGCCGCTACTTTATGGATCAGCCTTCCAGACCATTTCAGGACTGAAAATAGTTTTCCACATTTTAAAAGTCTTATTCAGTCCTGGAATGGTGTGGAATGTCGCTGCTCTGCTTGCAGGTAATACTTTTGCATTTTGGCTGCTTATTATTTATGTTGCTTTTGTTTGTTTCTAGTTTGGTTCGCTACAGTTATGCATGAATTTTAAATTTTTAAATTTGATTTTTACTTTTACAGTTTTTGACACATCCCTCAGTAATTGATAATTGATGCAAGTCGGAAAGAGTTATCTGTCCTTTGAAATTTTACAAACTCTCTTTCTCAACGTAAATTTTTTCATTAGATTCCATGTAATTCAAAACATGCATATTTTTAATTTTTTTTTTATTAAATTTTAAATGGTAAGCTTTGATTTTAATTTTATGAATTTTCAAATTTGCAAATTGATTTTATGGTATGCTATGTGTGAATTACTTATTTTGTTCTGCATGTTGTTATATCTGAATTTCTGTTTCATGTTATGTATGTGTTTTTATATTCGGTTAAAAGCTCTTTAGAGCTTGTGTTGTAATTTTTAAACATGCCGAATCAAAATAAAGTTTTCTTATTCTTATATTCTTATAAAAATAACATCATATTAAATATAAAATAAATACACATACCAAGTATGAACACAATAGGCCTTAAGACACAAAAGTTCATCCCCAGACAAGAATCCAGTAGTAAAAATAATTTTTTTGACATTGGCATTGAAGGTCAAGGTCACAGTGACAATTCTTTTCCACCCAATACATATACATACCAAATATGAAGACAATAAGCCTTAAGACAAAAAAGTTGTCAACGACAAGAATCCTGTAATAAAAATCAATTTTTTTGTCTTTGACATTGAAGTTCAAGGTCACAGTGACCTTATTCTTTTATACGACACTCCACTATGACCTAATGCATGTACACAAATATGGACATAATAGGCCTTGAGACTAACAAATCTGCCTCGTACAAGAATCCTGTACTAAAATCAATTTTTTGACCTTAACATTGAAGATCAAGGTCACAGTTACATAATCTTTTACACGACACTGCGCCATGACCCAATGCATATACATACCAAATATGAACACAGTAGGGATTAAGACAAAAAAGTTCAGCCCCGTACAAGAATCCTATAATAAAATAAATTTTTCTACCTTGACATTAAAGGTCAAGGTCACAGTGACCTTATTCTTTTATGAGACACTCTGCCACGACCCAATGCATATACATACGAAATATGAACACAATAGGCCTTAAGTCAAAAAAGTTCTGCCCCGTACAAGATTGTATTGGAAGAAGAAGAAGAATAATTAGGGGTTATTCAATATGTCTCCCTTCGGTGAAAGGGAGACATAAATATAACTTATAAGTATGTATAATATCTTCTAAATCTTTTCTTCACATTTAAAAGCTATATACCCAAATCTGCCAAAATCAGCTGGTTGCAGAAAGTTTATGTACATTTGAGATCTATAAAGTGCAATGTGACATAAAAATGGGACCCATAAACATATTAAAATCAAAATTTCTAGAAAAATTAAACCAGCAATACAATACTACAATGAACTGAAAGCTAATATCTAATGTCAATACCAAAACAACCCGTAGCACCGTCCGACTAAGTTGCATCAATCTCTCAGTTACTAAAGTAACGTTCAGGCATAAACCACAAGATACAGAATATATGTCAAACTTATATGTTATCTATCCTTTTGTCCACATTTAGCCATAATCCCTTTTCTGGTCTAAGATAAAATCCCTTGGACAATTCAGGTGGATCCTGAAAGAATGATAATTGTAAGGCATCATTCAGAAATGTTAATAACATTACCACAGTCACTAAAAGTTTCTGCGGACATTTCAGTATTTAATTAATGAGTTTATTTCTTGTGGGGTCATGAAGTTGGTGTTTTGTTTTTTTGTTTTTTGTTTTTGTTTTTTTTGTGGCATGCATGTTTAGTTTTGTTTCACCATTGTAGTTCATTTTTCTTCTTTTGTGTAATATCTATATAAGTTAGTATTTTTATACCATTGCAGAAGTTTGGCTACTTGCTTAAATATTTAATTGTGGATGCATAATAAACTTTGAACACAAAAACTATCATAGATCAGTATTTTGATAGTGTTTCTGTTTTTCCCTATATTCCTTATGTTCGTGATTTTTTACGTCTATCTAAGAAAATTACAAATATTGTAAGAATAGAATGCTTAAAATTGTGGCAAAAAATCAAAACATTGACACTTACGGATATTTCCACAATCCTCTATGTGTAGTATTTCAATTTTGGCTGTTATTGATAGTTGTTTCAATTTTTCATGTTTCTGTTGTCAAATTTGTCTTGTTTAGTAACTACTTTTACAAATACTGTTACAGAATTGAATATCAATAGCATTAACTGATTTTAAATAATCACAATTTATATATCTTTAGAATAAGCACATATTACTTTCATTGAAACTTAGTTTGTTGCATTACAAAACATTTTGTGTAATGTAAGAATACCCACCTTTTGTGCATTGCTGAGGGAAAATTTGAATTTATGAAGTAAAGAAACAAGAGTCATTTTAATTGTCAATTTAGCATAAGTTTGGGGAAAACAGTTCCTTTTTCCTACACCAAATGGAATAAATGCTAGTGGATGTCTCTTGGATATGTTTTGTTCAGTAAATCTGAAATTATAACAATAAAAAGAAGAGTGTAATTATAGATTTCAACATATGTTTCTCATTAACATTAAAAATCAATAAATCACAGTTAAATAAATGTAAAAGACAAATTGCACAAGTAATAGGTACACTTGACGGTTTACCTCTGTATTTTTACTCTTCCGGGCACTTGACATTAGTCTTCGGATTATGGAAGTCGTCAATGCTTGGTTCTAATTTTATATTTTCTCCATCCTTTTCTTGCTGTTGTTTTCCTTTATTAAGAAAATTTGATGTTTCCTCGTCTTGTTGGTTTACTTAAATTTTTTACTTAGTACTGGGATGATCATTTCATTTAACTGTCTACGACCTTTCAAAAGCAATTGCTGTTGAGTTGCTACCAGACACTATCGTAATGGAAGGGGAGGTTTGGCATGCCATGAAACCGGTTTAACCCACCATTTCTTTTGATATCCTGTACCAAGTCAGGGCCATTGTGGTTAACGATTTTTCTGGTGGTTTACACCTTATTTGTATTTTTGTCTCATGGACTTCGGCTCTTGACAACTACGTTCGGTATTTTTTTTATTACCCCTATTTTCTCTACAATTCTCCAAATAAAATAACTAAATTATTAACAATACAAAGACTTATCAATCCCAGTGCTAGTTGCATTGTACAACAGTTTTGAAACGAATTGCATTTCATGCTGAATGCTGAATCTACTATATCCTTCACTGTATAGAAAAATAAGACAATATTGAACATGTATAAGAAAACTAATTATGTACCTGTCTGGATCAAATTTGTCAGGCTCTGGATAAATATCTGGATTTCTATGAATAGCATATATTGGGAAAGACACTTCACTTCCTTTACTAAACTGCGTACCTTTAATGATTACATCTTCTTCAATGGCTCTACCAAATCTTAAATATTATCATTGAAACAATTTTGGTCAGTGAATTTCATTTTATAATCAAATAAACTCATTTCGAAAACTCCATGGCCGTCACCACAACATCATAGATAGATATTAACTGTCGGTGTCACAAATGAATACAGACATTTTCAGTTAGGTTTACGTCTTCTCGGATTTGACATAACCGATTCTGACTTTGCCCTCGATTGGCCTACTGACAGTGTGACAGGTGCTGTATACAGATCAGGACATGCTTACCCTTCCGGAGCACCTGATTTCACCCTCGGATGCCTCACTGACTGTGTGACGGGTGCTGTATGCAAGGCAGGACAAGCTTACCCTCCCGGAGCAACTGATGTCACTCTGATTCTTGAAAGTTCTCACTGTTAGTGCTTTAGGTTTGAGTGTTTTATTTAGTGTTCGTATGTTTTGTAAGTTTGTAGTGTCTTTGGTCTTCCGTCTTCTGGTGTTCCTGCCTTTGCGTTTTCTCTGGAGTTTAATTTATGTAATGTTTTGTTTCTTCGGTATTCTACTGCCAACTCTATGGTTGAATGTAAAAAAGTGTTAATGAATAAATTTAAACTAATTCTTGAACAAGTTTATTTGTTTATCAGGATTTTTCTGAATTTTTTTATTACACATCTCAAATGCAACGTATGTTCCCTTTAGGGTTAAAGTTGCTATCCTTTTGATTTGATTCCCCATGAATCGAAGCCGAATCAGATTTACCTTTTTATTTAACGCTTTCATGTTTTTTCGGCCACGGTTCGTGCTTTTTAAATAAGAAATCGACCAATAATAGCAGCTTATTTGATAGTATTGTTTCCATGTGGGGTTCACAAAAGTAAATATTGAACTATTGTGTCCGATTTCAATTCTGTTTGGAAATAAATTATTGTTTAGAGACAGTCTGCATACTTAAAAAGAAATAAATTCAGTTAAATGTCGACTGTTACACGGATATATTTCCTCTCGGCCGAGGAACTTAATTAACTAATAACGAGTGCAGAAAAAGCAATGCATGTTATAGTTGATACCGGTCAGTATTGTTTATGTGGTTTGGTCGATAACATATATCAAAGAAAGGAACAAAATATGCGTTAATTACAACAATCAAAGTTTATAGACATAGCAAAAGCGATAATACATAAGAAAAAAGACACCAAGCAGTGACAAAACTTGAAAATAAAAACAAAACATTCAAATCTAAGGCACATAACAAAACATTCAAATCTAAGGCACTTAACAAAACATTCAAATCTAAGGCACTTAACAAAACATTCAAATCTAAGGCACTTAACAAAACACCCATATTACAAAAAGTCTAATTGCGTTCAAGTATTTATGAAAAAAGAACTTCTGTAATCAAAAACAAAACATTCAAATCTAAGGCACTTAACAAAACATTCAAATCTAAGGCACTTAACAAAACATTCAAATCTAAGGCACTTAACAAAACATTCAAATCTAAGGCACTTAACAAAACATTTAAATCTAAGGCACTTGACAAAACATTTAAATCTAAGGCACTTAACAAAACATTCAAATCCAAGGCCCTTGCAGTGTGAACACCCATATTACAAAAAGTCTAATTGCGTTCAAGTATTTATGAAAAAAGAACTTCTGTAATCAAACTTTAGTGGTGTAATGTATATCATCGTAGGCATACGTGTATGTTTCATTGCTCTGGTGAAGCTACTTCGAACCCAACATGCCGAAAATATATAACTTTTTAAATTCGTTTTCCAAGAAACTATAAAAAAAATTAAAAGATTAAAAACGATTTGAGGGGTTTCTACGAATTTAGAATGATCTCTCAATGATCTCTCAAATATAGGGGCGTTTCTTATATGATATCAACGTATGACTTCTTAAAACACTGCTATCACTATGTCATGTTTACTTTAACTTACATATATTTAAATGAGAATGCCCTTCATATATTTGTCAATCAAAGCATAAGTTTCACCTACACAAGTAATGATTGATTTATTGAATATTGTTTAACGTCTACACAGCAATATTTCAGCTATATCAAGACGAGAACAAGTTTGTTGATAAATAATCACTTTGGGGTATGGAAAGGGCCATGGGACGGGAAATTCTGACTGCCACTGGAAAAGTAGGGTGACATCGTCAAGGGCGGGGAATTTAGCCTTGTAGCCGATCACCTACGGACCACCCCCAAAAGAGCTTGCTACAAGGGTTCTTTAACGTGCAGGAAGCGTGGCATTTCTCCCAACACGTGGACCTGAGTTTACATCCCATCCGAAAGATTGGTTGTGTATTTATTAATCCCGCACAACCACGGAATGGGTCCTATTTCTATATCCCGGGACCCTCGGGGTCAGCCTCCGTTTAGGAGGGGTCACACCCCGCAAGCCGGAGATACTGGGTCCTATTTCTATATCCCGGGGTTCCCTCGGGGTCCTCTGTTAGGATGGCTCATACTCCAAGCTCAGAGGATGCTGCGGGCCTATTCTTCAGCCGGGACCGCGCACGGCGGTACACAAGTAATGTAAAACATGTTAAATTGGACACATGAATATTTTATTAAAATGATGTAACATAATTTGTTAGCATAGTTATTTTTTGTGAAAAATGACAATCGCTTCATACAAATATCTTACAAAATAATTGAATTAGATATTTCGAATTAATTTTCTGTCCTAATTCATACAAGTAATTGTGGCATGTGATTGTAGTTCCTGGCCATTGTAGGTGTTTCCTGTTTTCCTGTTTTTGTAATTTCATGAAGCAAACCAACAAATTGCCAAAATGATTAAGTTTTGAGAATTTGTTTTATATATTTCAGTCGGAGTACAGCCAAACTAATACCAGGATGCGGTAATCAGATCCTTCTTACAAATACCAGGAAAACTTAATTCTGAGAATCTTAACATACACAGTTACCCGAAATACTGCCAAACTAATAAATGAAAATGATTATCAGATACTGTTTAAGATCAATACTGTTTAAGATCAAATAGTGTTTGTCACGATAACCAAAATCTAAGTATCCTACTTTGTACATTGAGTCGGAATACAAGATCCTTGTTTACAATTTGCTGTAAATAACAAAATACCGAAGTTACTGTGAATTTATTTTCTGCATTTGCGCATTTCGACAATTTATGTCTCATGAGTGCAGATCAAACCAAAAACATTTGGAAGTCCGTTAGCCGAAAAACTTGTTAAAACTGATAGGGAACAAATAACAAAAAGGATATAAATAGAAAAAAGCCAAAATTTAGCTAAGGACAGAGGACAGAGCTATGCATGAGGGAGATAACATATATCAAACTTTGTTGTAAAACAGTTATTAGTCCATATCCTTCATTATTAATTTGGTCAATAATTTGTTGATTATACAAACAAGAAAATAATAAAATATAACCGACTCCGATATCCAACCCGTCTTTTTGAGAATTTAATTTCTTTTTCTATCATCCCCATGATTTTATATTTAGGGCTGCAAGTACAACTAATGCACTATTGTTGGTAGATATGCAGATATCAAGCACTAAATAAGGCATCACGAATTAACATCAACAATCCTCAGCAAATGCCTGTCACCTTTACTTTCATGTAATAGCACTAAGAGTATAACGATAATTAAAACTACAAAGTATTAAATCACATACCTCAAATATGTAGGGAATACCCTCATTGATTCATTCAGTACCATATCTAAATATTCTAGGCTATTTACGTCTTCATCATCAAGTGAATGTACCTAGGGAAAATACAAAAAGTTTCAATAATTAACGTCTGAAAAAATTTTGCTTTATTTGGTTTGAATTAGAGCCAAACAACACTCAGTAAATACACTTAATCCGTGCTATGGTGGTATGTCAGTTGTTCGTTCACAAATACGAGCACCAGTCTATTTGATTTTAAAAGAAGTAATTCATGGGGATTGAATATATACTGATTTCACCACGGTTTGACCCTTTATGCAAAATATTTACACTGAGCTCCAGCGAGGGTTATAATATTGGCATAAAGGCCAAACCCGTGGTAAAATCAGTATATATTCAAGCTCTCATGAATTATTTCGGTTCTGATATATCAAAAAAATGTATGTTTTGAAGTGGAGTACTCCTATAGGTAAAGACAAGTAATGGCCGTTTCGCGTATTCAACATGCAGATATGTACAAAAAAATATATTATTTAGTATGAAAAAAAAACAGATTTATGTATTTATTTTATGTTGACATGACAACAGTCAATCATACAAAACAAGAAAATATAAAAATTGTGATATGTACAGGTGCAATTACTTATTTCTAACTGCACATTTTCATGTGGATGATTTTGGAAAACACAAATATATTACGATTTTACCACGGGTGTGAACACAATTTTTCAGGCACATCATATTAGAATTACTTTTATATATAACTAACAAAATTTACGATGTTTGAATAAAAAAGAAAATCATAAGCTATAAACAGGATGACGATTTTGATTGAATCAATTAAATTCTGAATGTTGGTTTCCGTTTCTAATTGGATGAACTTTAAACATTGCAATTTCCGTTTCTCATGTCTCCTTGTCTAAAACTATAATTTGCGTTTTCGATTTAAACTCATTTTCCGTACGAAAACCATAGTTTCCGTTTGATGGCGATCGGAAACAGCAGATGTCGTGCGAAATTCCGGGTATTTCAAAACGTACTATGCATTCCAAATGGAAACTTCAGATTCCGTGCGAAATACCTGAAATTCCTGTTATCTCGCATGGAAACCCTAGTTTTACTAGGCATTCCGCATTTTTGTGACTATTGCGTGCCATACATTTAATTCATGAACCTTACATACGACATTAAAATTCGTTGCATACTCCAGATTGAAAATTTTCTGACGAAAACAGAAGGAAACCTAATTGAAATACAATACATAATAAAGATTCTACAATCAAAGACCAAAAACCCCTTTTGGTCTTTTTTCTGAAATAGATTCGGTTATGGTCCCAAAAGTAGTACAATAAGATAACGCGTGTACTAACAGTGTACTAAAATATGATAATGGCCCGTTTCCTAGAACCAAAGTTATGCTGTTAAAAGAAAATTTTGTCTGAAATTGGTAGGACCAGGATCCCACAATTAAACCTCAGCTTAAGGGCATATCCAATAGTTTCATGTTATACTGTAATTTTCATAACCTTTAGATATGGTGTAAAACAAATATTGAGGATTCCAAAAATGTTAAGAAAATATTGGGTCACCGATCTTGTTTCCATGGAAATTATGGTTAAACATTGATCAGTTTTGCGTCTGTCCCAGAAAAATCAAGTTCTAGCTTGAAAAATAATGAATAAAGGATGTTCAATGTAATGGCTACCAAAGCAACTGAAAAACAAAGTCAAGATAATAAAGATTTTCAGAAAAAAAAAATTGACACGATAAAGTATGTTTTAGTTCGAATATGTTGCACTATTAACGGTAAAAGTAGCATAAAATATCCCGTTACAAATTCAAATTTACAATATTTTAAAAAATTCTCATATTGTCGATTTTATGAAATTTTGATATTGTGTACTTCTAATAATATGCTACTCATAAATTTCAAGAACAGTCTGGGTCACCGAGTCCGTTGCTGCGATAATAATTACAATATGCAACTTTTAATAAATCTCCCATGGGCTACCCCTAAAAAGTTGGAAGGTACAAATTACGTTTCTTCGAAAACAATAGGCCCGGCTCCTGAATAGGTTTTCAGGGGCTTTGGCTACAGAGCTGCCGGGCGCGTCCCCAGGTGGTGGATAGGGGAATGCCCTGTCTTTGCGGGGTAGTCAGGGGTAGTCAGGTCATAATACGGAAAGCCTGACCGCGAACCATTGCAGCCAAACTGTGTGGAGAAACGCCACGCTCCATGCAGTAAAAAGACCCCTTCTATATTTCTCTAAGGAGAGCAGACGCACTGGGTGTCGTATAGAAGGCTAAATTTCCTGTCCCTACCCATTTCTCCCCTTTTCCAGTGGCAATCAAAAGTCGTTGCCCCGATTGTCCCTTCCACCTTTATTTCTTTCTTCTTATACTTACAATTTGTTTTGAATTGATTAACTTGTTCTCGTCCTGATATAGCTGAAATATTGCTCATTGGACGTTAAACTCTAACTAATCAATCAATCAATCGAAAACAATAGGAATTACTTTGTGACGTTATATTTTTTCAACGTCATATTCCCGGAAAATATTGCCTTCTTTTGCGTTTCTCCCCTGAAACTATTAAATGCCCTTAAGTATGAGCAAAGAAACTTTATACCAAAATATATAAAGTTCCTCCTCTATAACCAAAGTTATGCTGTTCACAGACGCCGACCGAGACAACGACACCAGCGCGAAAACTTTTTGCGGGCGTATAAAAAGATAAATGTCATAAAGGATGAAAAAGGACAAACATAAGAAATTGTGTAACAATAGAAAAAGAAAATAATAATAAATAAACAATTTTGCATTCTATTATAGAATTCCATATTACTTCTAATACATTGTATTGATTAACGGTTGAAAGACAAATAGAGATTTCAAAAAGAAGGCTAAATAATTGATTTGTTAAACAGGTTAACAATGATCTAACATTGCAAACACAATTAATTGGGTATTATGCTGGTTTCGTTTTGGTTTCGACGATGAATACTAAAAATGATTACTGGTCAGAAATATTGAAATGTTGTCAAACAGTACAAATTATAAGAAAAGGTTGTCATACCAAATAATATTTCAATTCATCCTTTTATTGATATGATATCACGTGAATATCAATAAATTCAGAATTACAATTCTGCATCAACAAACACAGGGTACAATTTCAGTACTTGAGTGTTCTTTTAGGAGAATAGAGTTATCATAAACTAATTAGGATTTTCATTCTGAATTTGAAGAGTAACAGAAAAAGTTAAATAACTGTTCTTCTCAGCATAAAAGAGTGCATTCGATAACCATTGCAGTACCAATGAAATATGACATGAACTAAACGTACACGAGACTAACTCCATACAAATACACAGTAAAAAACAACGGAATGTTTTAATTTTGCAGTCACCACGAGGTCAACAAAATGGAGTTTTTTCATACCTCATAGTAAGTTCAAATCGGCCCCTATTACCTGTTTGAGATGGGATTCATTGCTAAATATCAAACAAAGCTACTTCTATACTTCTGTTTACCCATAGTCATCAACAAATGTACAATCGACTGGCAAAATTTACTTACAAATGCTGTTATCCGTTGCCTGACAAAAATACTAACAGAAGGCGATCACAACATGTAACCAACCACATGGGACTCATCGAATAAATTGTAAGGAAACTTGACATAGTAAAATTTTTAAGATGTGGGCACTATAAATAGGTGGTCAGAATATTATTTTGAAATTACAAAAAAAAATAAAACACTAAATTTTAAAGTATGATAGTGTATCAATTGTGATATTACAACATAACTGAAATATATGAAGAACATTCATCTATAGCATGCGGAATCTTTTAATACTGACTCCACACCACATGAAAAATAAATTCCAGTCTTAAATTATTAATGATAGTATAAGGAGTTAATGCACATGAGGCAAAGTCTCTACAAATACATGGTAAACAGCAATGGAACAGCGCTTCATGGACCTGGTTTCTGACTGGAATACGGATTCATATCTTGCCACAGACATTCATATGACTTGTCCTACTTGTCATACACAAGAATAATTACAAGTCGCTTAAATCCTAGACCCATCTTTAAACTGAATTGTAAAAAGTTCCATATTCAGAAATTAAGGCATAAAGATGAAGTTGTTCTTCATCTCTTCAAGATGAAGAACAACAATAAAAGCGTTGTTCCTTTGCTTGTTTTTACCATGTATATTTGTAGAGCTTTTGTCTCATGTGCATTTACTCCATATCCTTTTATTCACCATAAATGTCCTTTTTCCAATTATTTTTATTAAATATATAATCATACTTTTATGTTCACATTTTATTAGAGCTAAAGAGAAGACATATACTAGAGTTCTCTGGCTTTACTTTCAAGGTACTCTGAAGGCTTTGGTAACTATCATTTACCCATTTCAGAGATACTGTGATAATCTACTTACATTTGATATATTATTATTTATTTCTTTTACAAGTCTGTCTTGACAGTCTGGTTGTTTAGCGAGACAGTATAGTGTGAACACTAAAGTGCTGGCAGTTGTATCATACCCAGCCAGGAAAAAGAATAAACAATTTGCAACTATTTCTGTTTCTGATAATCTATAACCTAAAATACAAAACATTAATCATTATCGCAACTCTCCCTCTTGAACAGCTCTATCCTTAGCCATTTTTTATTCACTTTCCCCCTTTTTGCATTTTTATATGACCTATAACTTTTTGATGTTTTTTTTATTTTCCGTTTCCACCTCGAGTGCAACTGGTAACACATGATATATCAGACTGGTTGGAAGTGCTCGTGCTCTCTGTTAGAAAATGCGGGGTATATGTATTCAATTATCAGCTTTTACTTGTATTTTGAAGCCGTGCATCACTTTTTGCTTTTTCTTTCATTTTTATTCAGTATTATACATTAACTATTTAAGCTTCAGCTCCTTAAAAAGTCCTTTTTTCCGCCCTCATATTACGACCACCTTTTCATTAAGACAGGAAAAATGCACAGACATATCGAAAATTGCAAAATTTAAGTTAAAGAGAAAAACTAAGTCAAACACAAATGACAAAAGAATTGAAAATTTTCTTAAATAAATTTTAAAAAATGACACCGTTAACTGTCTGGTCTAGCTAGGAAAATCCTGTGTTATTCGGGTGCGTTGGTGTCAGATCTAAATGGATTAGAAAATTGAGACTTCAGACGTGAGCATTATGCCATCAAATTTCAACGAAGCTTTCAGGTTGAATAATCAATTACATTACACTGCAAATTTAGCATTGTACGATCTACTTTTTATACACCACTTTATAAAATTACTTCCTCATATTAACTTTATATGACGGGTGGAAGGTTTTCCTACTTTATGATATTATTGATAATTTTTAAACTCGCAAATTTAATGGATATCGTGGATAAGTTTTAAAGTCGTAGAATTTAAAAGTTTCCATATTGGGTAAATATTTCTGAATAATAAATATCAGACCATAATTATTCAGAACATAAAAAAGAATATTTGTAAAAGCATGACTTGCATACTGAATATTGCAATCAAAATAAGATGCATTAATCAACTAGTCTCGCCTTCGACAGAATATACGCGTCCTCAAATTACAAATATAAACGTATGAAAAAAAACTGGAGACCCATTTTCAAAAAAATAGTAACTGATAACAGGAATAAGGAGCGAAAAATGCAGTGGGTACATGTGCACAGGAAAGACCGAAAATCAATATAAAGATAAAATATACGCGAAAAAGTATTTTGTATATTATTTTACCATTGCAGTGCTGTATGTGGAGTCAATGTTTGCCTTGAGCCTCAACCAATCGTGATGTATAAACCAGTACTATGGGTAATGAGTGTTTCCTAATTGTTGAATGTGATATGAAGATGTTATTCTTTAGATCATCGCGTCTTAGTTTTATCATTTTTTTATTTGTCAAAATTACATTGTCCATTATTATTCACGCACAATGAAATATATTTATTTGGCAGTGGTGATGAGGACTGTCAATAAAGGAAATGCACGTGTTTAGGCTGTGTGGTTTAAGTTGTAATGTTTTGGTTCATAAAACACAATTTTGGTGATTATTCATTTTCAAAATAAAATGACAAAATACCGAGGTTACTCTTAATTTAAGTTTCTGCATATGGCAATTTCAACAACTCATGTCTCTTCAGTGAAGATAAAATCTAAACAATTGGAGGACCAGAGAACAAATAACCAAATATGATCAAAATGGAAAGCCAAAATTAGTTTAGACAGGGCTTTGCGTGAGGGAGATACTCCTTAATTTCCAACAAAATTTTCAAAAATTTTAGATATTGCAAGTTAAAAATCGGCTTTCAGTCAGCGTCGAAGTACTGGCTACTGGGCATTTATCATCTTTAAACACTAACAATCATCTTTCGGCCTCTTTGTTTATTAAGTGCATCTCTCTCGCCAGTGTTTTGCAGCCAAGTGACTATCCTGTGGACATAAATTGGTCGTAATGATCTTTTAGCAGTGCGACACCGCTTAAAAAGCCAAGTGCTCCATCTGACATTCAATTTTAATTGCAACTTCACATCTGTACCTAATAACAAGATCGATGAAAACAGACATACAGCTAACATGACCATAATGAGACTCTTTAACATGGCTTACTACAAATTACAAAAATGATGAAAGGGGAACTCCAAAATAAAAAATCCAAAATCACGGCAATCCATATCCAACACAAATTGATACAGCATGACAAAGGCAAAACAAATAAACAAAAAGAACAAGAATGCCACAGAACTAAAGCACTGGAGCTTTGAGCCTCTACAAAAACTGAGTTATCATCAGGTGCCCCGGAAGGCTAAGCATAATCTGATCCATGCATGGCACCCATTATACAGCAAGGTAGAATATGGTATCGAAACATTCTGTGGCTGATTGGTTAATGTCAATTCCTAACCGCTGAACAACCCTTTAACAAAAGTCATATTGCTTTCTGTTGTACGCGTAAGAAATTCTGAAAACACATTTCATAAAAACACAGCTTTTGTATTATTTTTATAATTTGGCATTATTACAAGCAAATATTTATATAACATTTTGAATATGCTGTTTTGAAATTTAAAGGAGAACATTACATGTATTAGTTTTCAAAAGTTTCCCTAAGAGATCGGTTGCATAAAGCTTACTTTACATCTTTTATTTGGTCTTCCAAATATCAATGTCCGCATAAATCCATCCCTTTCATACATTATTTTTAAGACATACATTGTTTTAAATGAAAACTTACTAGAAGACATATTGTTTGCTGTTCTGGCTGCATTGTTTTGGTTATCAACAACAGAGTTCCTTCTACAAGCACCCATTATGAAACTCAACATATCATTTTGATCCTTAAAAGAATAAATTTGATGTTAATTTGCAAAAAAACATAGTATATGACTATTATGAGGTTAAAATTTGTTTTTTAAGCATAATTTTTCGTCAAACGCACTTTCTGGCTGCATGTACCATTAAAGTTAGAAGTTTTAAAATTGAATGATATTTACTTCACATTACTCTCAATTATATCACTTTTTAACTTAAAACCAAATCATAATCACATAGACTTTTTATATCAAATTTTTCATTCGAAACAGTTTTAATTATACCTGTATTGGTTTTTGTACGTATGTTCATTATACTAAAGGGGACAGGATAGAGAAAAGGGAAGCGATGGTACCCATAAAGCGTAAAACACTGGCAATGGCTTTTGCAAGTCCGGCTATCAAGGGTTCGTCTTATGTATTTCAGCTGTGTTTTTGGGATGCAGTTCCCTTGTCAAGTGTGGCCTGTGATTGTAATTCTCAGTCATTGTAGGTATTTTCTGTTATCCTTTTTTTATTTTATTGAAAGACATCAGTCTGAATATAATGATCCATATTTTAACCTTATATCTAAGCTTGTCATAAAAGACAACCTAAAATAGATGCTTTTGATTAAACCGATTAAAGAAGACGGTTGATCCATCACTTAAATGGTCATTAAAAGTGTAAGGAAGATTGGTGATTCCATTTGATTCATTTTTTAAATCAAATATACCATAACGTTTAACAATTAAGACCTGAACGGCGCTGTGGCTCACACCCCATCACACATGATCGTGATCCTTGCAAAAGAAATATGAAATAAAATTAAATCATAGCAATTGAGCTGTTACAACAACTGTTTGAATTTAACTAATCAGAGTTTTCAAGAATTCCTTACCTTGAACCTAAATTCTTTGAAAGGTGTTAAATTTTTTACTTACCCCTTCCGTGTGTCTTTTCATCATATGTTTAGTGACAAGCTTTGTTAAGTAATCTCTAACATCAGATGGTATAGCATCGTATTGACATTTTGAAAATACTGTCATTAAAGCTGGAAAAATGGCTGAAAATATCATTTTGTATTAATGAGAAAACTAGAATTCTTAGGTAAAGAAAGCTACACTATTTTTGCAAAGTATGTCTTACATTACTAATACGATTCCAAAGCTAAAGAGATTCAATTCAATCTTCTATGGATATTTTTTTTCTGTTTGTTTGTTTTTATTTACAAAAAGTTTTAAAAAAAAGCCAAACTATGGATAAACAATGAAAAGATACGGAGTAAATGCACATGTGACAAAGTCTATGCTAAAGCATGGTAAAAGATACACCTTTGTAACAGATCTCTCATATGAAAACACTATTTGAAGTCAGATAAAATGCAAAAATGTTCTTCACTTTGCGAATAGGCATACATTCAAGGCAAATCTATTTTGCTATGTTCAGATGCATTTAACAGATAAACATGTGTTTGCTTCTGCACGTCTCTTACTGATTTTACTGGAATTTGAGAAATACCATAGCCACTATCAACTTACCACATGCTAGTGCTGGGCGTGCTATCCCCACGGTCCCAGCTGACCATCCTTTCTTTATCATATAAACTAAAATATCGTCTTTATCTTTATATGAATTGGTGTTGTATCCGAACAAACTATTGCACAGTGAATCAACAGAAAAGGAAAGGCAGAGTCTGTAATAAATATATTGAAAAAAAGAATTTATACCTATTAGAGCTAAATGTTAATAAATAAGCAACATATATTGCAAGACAAGTATAGAATTGACCATTTACGAACAGAATGATGTTATTATACAAAAAGAAACAAACGCTTACACAATACATCACACCCTTTTACCGGCAATCCCATCTACAGTTGCTATCCCGCCTGCAGATTTGTAAACAACTTGAAGACAGAAGAAGGTGATGCTTTCACTTACAAATAAATCATATTAATATTCAATAATATATTTGTCTTTTTTGCTTTAAATGTAGCTAACATGTCTATGAATATTCATGACAAATACTAATTAACGATCTTTTGAAACTTCGGAGATTTTGAGGAAGAAATTTGCAATTTTTAATTTTATTGCTGAAAATCTGCATTAAAACACTTTTCATGTAAAAACGCCTTTATAAAACTTAAGAATTTCGACGCTTATGTAATGTACAACATTTGATTTATTGTATATGAAATCTAGCTTATCATTTAGTACTGCATAACGGCTGAATCCTCATTTTATTTCCAGCTCTTGGCAATCCCGAACAACAGGTTTTAAAATTATTGACTATCACTGAAAACAGATAGTGACGATCCCAAACGATGAACTAAGCTTAAAAGAAACAAACAAAATTATTTGTATTTAAAGAGGGTAGCGTAGTAAACATATTGTTTCAACTAGATATATCTTTTTTTCATAAATTGGTAGCCTTTATATGTTACCGATGCTTTCATCGAGTTCTGAGCAAAATAAAGCAATGCTGACCACATAAATTCCATGAACAAGAGGCTCCCAAGAGCCCGTATCGCTCACCTGGAGCATGACCAATGAAATTAGTAAAATAAAATGTTGTTGTTAAAGGGTCTTAATTTCAAACTATGTAAAGAAACATTTGTGTCAAATTGTCCAACATTTAACCATTGTTCCCTGCTACCTTTCTTGATCAGCACTTCATAAATAATTCATGCCATATTTCTTATAAATGCATTCAAAAGTTCTATAGAAGAAGATCTTTGTATGTATTTCTCATAGGGTCCAATTTGGAAAATTCCCTGCTGGTAACCATGTTTGGTGACAATTCGACAACAGAGTAAAAACATTTGGTCATGGACCTGAACAACATATTTTTGCAAGGGACAATCTAACACTTTTGTGGCAAAGTTTGGTTCTAATTGTCTCAGCACTTTCAGAGGAGAAGATCTTTGAATGTCTTTTCCAAAAGGGTCCAATGTTAAAACTATGCTCCCCGCTAGCGACCATCTTGGATATAGCGGTGGCCTGAAAAACAAACATTTTTTTGCAGAGGACAACCTTAAGACTATCGTTGCCAAGTTTGGTACCAGTTGTCTCAGAAGCTTCGGAGAGGAAGATCTTTGAAAGCGTTTCCCTAAGATCCAATGTTAAAATTATTTTCCCTGCTGGTGACAGTCTTTGATATAGCACAGATACGAAAAATAACGTTTTTATTTTTTGCAGAGGACCACCTAAAGACTATTTTGGCCAAGTTTGGTTCCAATCAGCTCAGCAGAATCAGATGAGAAAATCTTTGAATATCTTTTCCCATAGGGTCTAATGTTTATACAGTGTTCCCCACTGGCAGCCACCTTGGATACAGCGCTGACCTGAAAAACAACTTTTTTGCAGGGGGACCACCTAAGACTACTATGGCCAAGTTTGGTTCCCCTTGGCTCAGTAGTTTCGGAAGAGATCTCTTAATGTGTATTCCAATAGGGTCCAATGTTAAAACTATGTTCCCCGCTGGCAGCCATTTTGGATAAAGCGTTGACCTGAAAAACATCTTTTTTTCGCAGGGGACCACCTAAGAACTATTGTGGCAAAGTATGGTTCTACTTGACTAAGCACTTTCAGAAGAGGAGAATATATTTGAATGTCTTTTCCCATTGGGTAAAACGTTAAAACTGTGTTCCCCGCTGGCGGCCTTCTTTGTAGAGGACCACCTAAGGACCATTATGGCCAGGTTTGTTTCCATTTGGCCCAGTAGTTTCAGAGGAGAAGATTTACGCCAGACGGACGAATTTTGGATTGAACTCATCCCTCTCATCTTACTGAACATTTATACAAAGTTCCGGTAAATTCTGCAATATAGTTCTTAGATAGTTAATCTTCAGTTTATTGGAGGTAGAGTAATAATAATAATAAGAAGAAGACTTCGTCTTTGGTGACATAAAAAATAAAGAAAACACAACAATACCGCTTACGTCCGCGGCGACATAAATACGAAAAGGAATAAAAAAAGAAGAAGTCGCACTAATATATGATTTTTAGCAAGAACATGTTGATAAATTTCAATTCTTGCAAATATCATTTTTAAGGTAGTACGGGAGCCCTTTGTGATTTAAGCATGGATACATCAATATAATGCACTGGATGAAAATAGAAAACGGGGTTTGAGAGATGATGGGGTTATGATTAGAGGAATTTAATACAGTGATGAGAGGTGGGAGGATGGTAGGCGCGGGAGATTAAGAAAGTGGGCTTAGATTTCGGAAAAAAAGTGGTGAGATTTGAATTGGTGGTTGCAGAGGGTGGGTTATTAAAGTGGATAAAAAGAAGTTGGAAGAGTATGAATACGTGTTCACCCCTATTCATAGCTAACCTTCGTATTTACTTTTCTAGCTAAGTCAGCCCGGGAAGTCAGTGAACCCGTTTTCTCAATATTTCAGAAAACTGAAATTTTTGTAGATAAACAATGAAATGATATGAAGGAAAATATTAAATAAAAAATTGAGGAAAACTCAAATTCAAAATGGGGATATACTAACCGCACTGCCGTATAACCTAGGAGTCAACAAACATTTAACCTTTAGGGTTTTATGGTTTTCATACCCTGCCTCACAAAGTCGTAGGGTATAATGTAAAAACCTGAGTTATGTGTCCGTTCTGGAGTTCTTCTGTCTGTCTTTCCGTCCGTTTCCGTCGAAGGTTTCCCATGATAACATTTTTAAGAAATAACGTTGCGTCTTAAACTTGGTTTTAGTTCTTTAAAACAGAAGTCATGCCAAGTATAAGTTAAGCTCAAAGGTATGGTTGGTTCTAGGACTATGCCCTTTCATTTTTTTACTATCTTCACAATAACTTTTGAACGAAACCAAGTTGTTTACAACTGAACATTCTGCACTCTATCAACACTTTTTTGAAAATGTTTATGGTCATAAAATTGTTCAGTCCTAAAATGTAAGAAAAACCTGACACCAAAGTGATAAATATGATTAATTATAATCAAATGACATGATTACTATATGAGTTTGGGATTGCCACTTCCCAGTTATAATCTGTTGTTTGTGATAACCAAAAAAGGTGTTTCCTCTGAAATAAAATGACGATTTCGTCCATATTAGGAGGTAAATGAAAGACAGTTTTTGATATATAATAAATAAAGACCTATATTTTTTATATGTATTAAAATACTAAAGCTAATTTCCGTATTATTGCAAAATTAAACTATTTTTCGGACGATCCCGTGTAATAATCTTTAAAAATGTACTTTAATACAGCGAAAACTCCCGATCTATGATACTTCATACAGTAGTATTTGACTCATATGTTAACCTATACATATAAAATAAATAGCAAAAACAATGGAAAGGTTCAATGGGATATTAACAAAATTATGATACAACAAAAGACTTACGGCTTGTCATTGCAACCTTGTTTACATATCTGCAGATGTGATAGCCACTGTAGATGGGATTGACGGTAATAGGGTGTGCATACTACTACATTTACTACTTAAAACAGTTGCATATATTGTATGTTAACAACACATATAAAAAAAATATGATACTGAGGTATTAAACTTGAGCACCTAAAATGAGACAAAATGTGTCGTTTGAAACATTGGCTGTCAAATGTACCATAATTTTTTATTCCATCTACCAAACAACATTTGGCCAGACATTATAAACTGTGAAGATAATAACCCTCCCTGTCTCTCCCCATCTCACACATATGCTTTGATATAATTTTTCATAGTATTCCCGCTTGCATCTTCGCTAGCCAAGGGTAACGATCCAATGCTCTCCTCTTCATTCTTGGCAGATCAAGTTGGATTTCTGAAGTCTCAAATCAACGGTTTTTATTAATTACAGTTTAACTTAAGTGCACACAACCAGAATTCTAAAATTGACATTTTCAATATATATCGTGAAAAAACTTTACTTTTGACAGCTCATTTCGCTAAAGTTTAATATTTTTGATTTTTCACATTATTAGATGTCATAGATAGATAATCTTTTATTTTTTTCAATAAATTATACTGAAACTTTTACTTCAAAGAAAGATAATTTGAAACTTGTGCCTCAAAAAATGTTGCATAACCTGCCAAGGCTGAAGAGAAGAGGAGCAAATCGGAGCTCTTTGCCAGCGAAGATGACCTGCTTGTTTTTGCTCTTTAATGATAATAACTTACTCATGAAAGTCAAAATCTTTCTCATGTTTCAGTTTTTCTTCAATATTTGTGACCAGATGTCCAGTTGACTGTGAGATCTTCTTTGATATCTATATATTTGGAATCATATTTGGAATTACATTTTATCTAGTTATTCAATGTTCTTCCATGTTTTAGTTTATTTATTGAAAAGTTTTACTGCTTCCAATTAGGTAAGCCTAATCATAAAAGCTTACGTTTAAAGCTTCAAATTGCAAGTCATCGAGTGCTTTCTATTTTTTTAAAAAATATATTGATACTAGAAGGGGAGAAATGTTGATACTACAATAAGTTTTCACTGAGACCTTCCCTTTGGCGATTCCTAAGTGTTTAAGCAAGTTAATGTTATTTTATGAATGATTACAATTTAAAAAATAAAACTATTAAAACTTTGACGGAAGAGATGTTGATACCACAATATGTTTGCATTTAAATTCTGACCGAATAGCTCTCTCTGAACAAATCATCTTCCTGTAAGGGTATATCATAAAAAGGATAACCTAATTTTGGAAATGAACTCAAAAATCGTGACAATAGATGACACACAAATGAAATGACAAGAACAATAAAGGCAAAACAAAGAAAAACAACCAATCTGGAAAATAATGTTATTCAGTGCATAGGAAGATATGGAAATACGATATGAACAATATTAAATGTATACACCCGTCACACAACAAATGAAGTAGCATAAGACTTCTGAGTATACTCAAGGATGTTTGTTCCCATCTTTGCGATAGAAACTATCTGTATTATTGTGATAACATAAAATTTTTTTGTTGTGACAATCGTAAAAATGATTCAAAATAAGGCATACAATTTTTAACAATAATTTCCAGACAATATTTCCTAATTAGGTTGTATATTGGAATAAAGGCGTATTCAGTCAGACTTGACAGGCTTTTTGTCTAAAGTCAAACTACAAAATAAATTGCCAGAAGTTTTTATCAAATACTGTAAAAGTTACCGTAATTGTCTGTTGAAAAAAGTTAAACAATTAACTTATATGGATACATTATATCTTGACGTTCAAGTTTTACTCTTTTACAACACTTCATCTGTAGTGCATTTAAAAGAAATACAATATCTAATATGGACAGGACAGAGAAACTGCATTCTGGAAAAAACTGTTACTCAGGATTCCAGGAAGACACAGACATGAGATATGAAACAAAATTAGATGAAAACAAGAAAGATATATGACCGACGATAGGACATGTAATGTACTGTTATTCAGGATACCAGGAAGACACAGACATGAGATATGAAACAAAATTAGATG
>MJUU01002320.1:30294-46872 GCA_002080025.1 Modiolus philippinarum
GAAGACACAGACATGAGATATGAAACAAAATTAGATGAACACAAGAAAGATATATGACCGACGATAGGACATGTAATATACTGTTATTCAGGATACCAGGAAGAGATACGAAACAATACTTATTGTCAAATCACACCATTGTTAATAAACAAAGATCACGGAACTAGATTAAGTTTAATTATACATGTAACACAATCTGCAGCAATTACGAATCAAGATAAATGATAATCATCTCGACAATAGTTGTAGCATGTATTATCTTTTGTGTCAATTTAATTACATGGCACGAAGAAACTCAGAGATCTGTTTAATTATATCATCCATTGTGTCTGGGAACTAAAAGTGGTTCATATGCACCGACAATTTATTTTAAATTTACCTGTTTCAAACATTTTGGATTGAATATTTCAGATATATGATCTCTCAAATACCTCCATTGTCCGTTGTTTGATAGGGCTACCGTTTTCCTCAGTAATGGTCCTAAGTCTAAGTTAACCTTAAACAAAAACAAAAAGTTTTATTCGAAATATTACTGACGGATTTATAGTATCTTAAAACTATATTAGATCTTGCAATACTAATTTGTCATGGAAAAAAATATATTTCTTTATATAACAAAATAAAATCCCAATATAAGCTATTTCGTAGAATCTGAAATCGTCATGAATTACAACAGATGGAATATCATTCATTGAAAAGCATCTGAAAGTAGTGACTTCGGTACATATGAACATACGAAAGTCACATCGTTTTAAAAATATACGATACTAGTAATTGTCTTTTTAGACACATACATTTGCATCAAATGATCTGATATTATGGAAATAAACACGTGTGTCATTGCATATACTGTGTGTTGATTGATAAATTTATGACTAAGGTCACTTTCAGCAATTTTCCAGGATATCAGTTCTGTGTAGGAAGGCAAAGTGTTATGAGTGACCCACCGACATTTTGCAAGTATCTTTTCAACTTTTCCAAATACAAGTCGAATACACCCTTTAGTAATCTGGAAGCCGAGTGGGAATTTTTCTTGCAGTTGTGATATTATTCATTGACCATTATATATTTAAATACTAGATGGTAGCAATATGTTAGCTAGTATTATTTCTACCAAGCTCGGATACTTCCGACTTGTTATATCTGAAAAAATCAATCCTTTTTTATTTTACCGTATATAACAACAAAATACCGAAGTTGTCGTTAATTCAGTTTCTTCATATGCGCATTTCGACAATTTATGTCTCTTCAGTGCAGATAAAATCAAAACATTTGGAAATCCATAAACCGAGATATGTATAAAAGTTGGCAGAGAACAAACTACGAGGAAAGCCAAAATCAGGTAAGGACAGAGCTGTGCAAAATTTTCTTAAATTTAGATATTGCAAGTTTCCAAATATATAAGTGGGGTTTTTTTGCAAGCCATAAANTTTTTTTTTTTTTTTTTTTTTTGAAATTTTACGATTCCATTTGTGTTTAAAGTAGCAGTTTAAAAAAATCAGAGTTTAAGAGTTTTAAAAAGTGGAACATCTTATTTAAGACATTCATAAATTTTATCAATCTTGCTCCTTCCTGTCGATCATTGTTCAGTGTTCTTCATGTATATCTTTGTATATATATGATCAGACAGTGCTTTGCATTAATCTAGATTGAGTTAAAAGAATGTTAACTTCGCACTACTTTTCACTTTGAGGTACAATGCAGGAGATATATTTTTTTTTCTCATTACGATGACCTGATTCATTTTAGGAGTTGTTAATTTGGTATGTATGTACAAACCTTCCGATTTCTAAATTTTTCAAACTTCTTTATGCAAATCTCTTCTATCATGTCAAGATCTGACACAAGTAATACAGGTCTGTGCCCATGGTATATTCTAAGTACAAAGAAAAAAAAGATGCCTTTATAACATGTTATCATTTCAATATATATTTTCAATAATTTTTCAAATTGAAGAACAACAGAATATTATTCTGCGTTATTCCATTATTTGTTTAGATACTAGTACTTTATCTCATGTGCATTTACCCTATATCCATTCATTGTTCATTGGTACAATTCAGTTCAACGGACCTTAATTGGAAATCTTTTGGGGAAACTTTGATCCACTTTTTGTGATACTATTTCGAAATATACATATGTAAATTCAAGTCTCTTGTTTCATGATTAGTCATGGTACTTCCTGTCTACTGTTTGCAGCTGATGGAAAATAAAATAAAAATCTGATATAAACGAAACAAACTATTGTGTTAGGATATCATACAAATACAATTCCAAAGAAGGTTACATTTCCACTTCCTTTTGTTACAATTTTTGAAAAAAAAACATTGTCAGTTACTTGTTACATATAACCAGTTTATTGCATTACAGTACGTTAAAACTTCAGAGATTTGGTCTTTTGCCATGACAATTCTAATTCCATATCATAGTGCTCTAAATATGGAAATTTTCGCGTTGGGTCATTTTCGCTATATTCACGATCAATCAGCAAAAATTTTCCCTACGCAAATACTTTGGTTTTGAAGTGTCCTGTGCTAAAGCAATGACACTGTCGAATTTGAAAAGACTTGGGGCGAAAGTTAGCTCCTCGCAAAATGTCAAACAAAATCCCGAAAATTAGACCCCGCAAAAATTTCCACGTTTACAGCAATAAGAAATCTATACTTCATAGTGTAACGCAATCTTAGAAATCAATGACTTGAAATGTAATGTATATCCTCCTTTGTGACTATCTATTAGTATCCTTGAAATGCCAAAAACATAAACTTAGATCAAACTGAATACCGGAGACTATGTTTTAACAGAGACATATAAAACACAGAGATTAGAAACTATGCGAAATCTCATATCATATCGCGGCCACTAACGGGAATTAAAGGGATTACAAAAAGTGGCGCGATAGCCAAAGTAAACATTAAAAATTACAAAATATGTAAAAATGAAGATAGAATAGCGAAATGACAACATCTTCTTACATTTTAGACGCATCAAAACATAAAAAAAATCATTTCCAGCAAAGCTTTATGCTGCAACCTTTGGATACGAATTGAATTTCAAAGACCATCTTTGACTCACGACTTCGAGGTTAACTGACAAAAAAATCATGAAAATATGTAAAAACGGAGAGTTATTACCGATATAGCAATACCTTTAATACATCTTACAAGTATCAACACAAAAAATCACTTCCAGCAAAAAGTTTTTGATGTAAATTTGACATACCATTTGGGACTATTGGAAACGAAAATGAATATTTCAAAGACCATCTGCGAATCGAGGTTAACTGACAAAAATCACAAAAATATGTAAAAACGAAGGGTGATTATCGAAATGACAATACCTTTATTACATTTTACAAGTATCAATACATAAAAAATCATTTCAAACAAAAAGTTTGTTGATGCAACTTTGACATACCATTTGGGACTATTGCCACTGGACACGAAAATGAATATTTCAAAGACCATCTTTGAATCGAAGTTAACTGACAAAAACTCACAAAAATATGTAGATCGAAGGTTGATTATCGAAATGACCATACCTATACTACATTTTACAAGTATCAATACATAAAAAATCATTTCCAACAAAAAGTTTTTTGATGCAACTTTTGACAAACCAAGAAAATAAATTTCAAAGATCTTCGAATCGAGGTTAAGTGACAAAAAAAAAAAATAACAAAAATGTGTAAAAACGAATCATGATTACTGAAATTACAATACCTTTACTACATTTTACAAGTACCAACACACCAAAAGTCATGTCCAGCAAAAAGTTTTATGCTGCAAAAAATCAGAAAATAATCTCCATTTGTCTATTCGCGCGATCTACGACGCGATTTCAACACAGTTATACTTTTTCTAATACTAACTAAGTAAGAATATGATTTTAAAACTCGCCGGAATAAAACAACATGAAATTTTACTGTATAATTCTCAAATTTGTAACGAAACACTTCTTTCCCGCTTCGATATCGTAAAGAAAAACAATATGGCGGATGACGCGTCTCGTTGTATTTCGTAGGATCTCGTTGCCGTTTGCTAAAAAATGCTTTTACATGGGTTTAACGATAACCTTCCAATCTCCGTATTTAAATGTCTCTGGTTTCAATCACCACCAGCAATTTTCCTATGTTGTGGGAGTCTGTAACCCACGCTACCAGAAGATTGCTTGTGCCCTGTTACATATATTGACGCTTTAAAATACCGTGTATTACTCTACAGGTTAAAATTTCATAATCTGATTCATGGAATAATAACTACCTGCATATTTTTGCATATAATTTATTTTCAATGGTGCAGTTATACCTTTCTTCTTCTACCATGATAAAACAGTAAAGGACCCGAACAAACATTCAATGATTAATTTTAATGAAGTAACTGACAATACTATAATTGAACTCTAAATGAATTTCAAACCATTCGATCATAACATAAGACAGTAAAGATAAAAAAAATCATTGATATAGCAACACAGTTGTAAACAAAGTATTTCCTGTTATCTTTGGTATATTATAGTAGTAACAAAACAAGAGGTGCAAAGAAGGCATTATATGCAATAGTCCAGAATGTATCATCAATTAGAAACTCCGGACGAATGGTCATATAATGACAAAAATGTATCGTCCAAATTTTCAAATGAACAAATAAACGGATATAGAGTAAATGTACATGGGACAAAATCCCTATAAACACATGGTAAGATTAAGCAAATGGAACAACGCTTTAAGGAGGTAGACCTAGGTTAAGGGAAATAAGTCTTAAAAATCACTTGTATGTTTGTTTTAATCATTTTCATTAATTCATTCTAAGCTTCTAAGTAACACAGATGATTTTAATTCTTCTTCCCATCAATGCTTAAAAAGCATCTATGAAACTGACTGTTTCAAACGTCTCACTGATTTTAAGAGTTATCTCCCTTAACCTAGATCTACTACCTTAATTGTTATTCTTCATCTAGAAGTCACTATGGTGAAGAACAACAATAAAAGCGCCGATCCGCTGCTTGGTTTTTTCCATGTATTCATAGAGACTTTGCAGTTACTATATCGCCAAGGAGGAAAATGTCGCATTGGGGAAGACAGTCTGCTGACAATAGAGATGTGTTTTTCGAGAACGCAAACAAATTCATCTGAAGGCTATGAAATAAATTCATTTAGTATAAATAAACTTAACTGAATAAACTCTCAATTAAGGCTACATTATTTTAGAGAAGATCGTAGTTTTCAGTTATTGTGGGTGTTTTCTATTATATTCCTTTTTTAATTCAATATACATAGATCAGTACAGTTTCGCAGAAGTGAATTAAATCTGTTTTCTTCTCAAGGTGTAGGGTAAAATGAAAGTGTAGAGATTTATTTAAAGTCGGAAATTGCAGGTTTTCACCAGTACATAAGTCAACAATTAACATGAATGAGCTCCATGCGAGTCATTTAACAGATTAATTAGCAATTGTGAGTTTATATCATACTCTTAAAGCTTGTAGCAGTAGAAACCCTTAAGTTCCCCGTTGAAAAAACAGAGAAATCTCCGAAACAGTTTAAGTGTCCTGAACTGGAGAAGGTCTGTAGCTTTTTGAAATAGATATGTATCGTGATCAGAAATGCTTATCAAAGACTCATTGTCTCAGACTCATTATCTCAGAATGCTTAAAAATGGAAAATGTCATGAAAATCAGTAAAAAAAACATTTGAACTCAAAATCGTTAAAGTTAACGATGTATCTTGCTTTAGAAAAACAAAAACTAAATACAGAACTTACTGTTAATTCAGTTTCTGCATATGGCCATTCCAACAACTTAAGTCTCTTCAGTGCAGATACAATCTTAACATTCGGAAGACCATAAACTCAAAGATCACTAAAACTGATATAGAAAAAATGAACAATATAATCTAAATGGAAGGACAACCCCGGCTAAGGATAGAGTTTTGCATGAAGGCGATATGCCTTAGTTTTCAACAAAATTACAAAAATTTAGATATGGAAAGTTTCCAAATAAAATTGGCTTTCGGCTCAGTACCGAAGTACTGGGCTGGTGAATACGCTCGAGGACTAACAGTCCAACAGCAGAGGCATTGACTCAGCGGTTACAAATACCTAATACCAAACTTACTGTAAATTCAGTTTCTGCATATGGCAGTAAGGTTGTTGCAATTCGTTTTTTACTGAACTGCTGTCATTTTTAATCCTGAAAAGGCAGTCACAGTAAATTTGGAACTTAATGAAATAAAGTAAAAATGCAAGCCTGCATTCTCCATGACTTTTATATTTAAGCTAATGCAGATAAACTTTTAACAAGGCACACATTTTTTTTAATAAAAGCAAGCAAATTAGGAGCAAATGTGAATTCATTCAGTTTACTCTACTTTTTTTATACATACCCAACAACACTACCGTACTTTGATGTTAATTCGATATCTGTCTGAGCAACTCCCTGAAAAGTAACTACAATGTAAATTTACAGTAAATAAAAAATAACAAAATACTGACTTTACTGTAAAAAACAACCGCAGTAGAGTACCAAAGGAACAAAGGAGTGAAATTTACAAAAATCGAAGTCCAAAGACATGGCCAAAACGAGAACACAGAAAACAATGACGCTAGACACAGAAAACAATAAAGTTAGACAGATATAAAACAAAGAAATAGAAATCACAACAATCAAAACAAAGGCACTCACAGTGTGAACTCCAGCACTCACAGTCCAGCACTCACAGTGTGAACTCAGTGTAACAGTAAATGCAGTTTCTGTGCATTTGTTTAAAAGTGTACATAAGATTTCATAATTTTCTGTGATCCATAAAAATAATCATTCATTTATTAAACAGTTTTTTCTGATACATATTTCGACCTTTTTTAAGGTATTCATCTATAAAAACATTTTGGAAGAAAAAAAAACGTTTATTTTAATTGCAATTACCATGGTTTGGGTACCCATAAACCGGTTGAACCCTGCCGCTGGCTTTTACTAGTGCCGGTACCTAGTCCGGCTGTCCCGAGTTCCTATCGTTGTTTACGTTTGTCTTTTGTCTTATTTGTGTTTTTTCTGTGTAGTTCGTGGCATGTAATTATAATTTTCAGCCATTGTAGGTGTTTCCTGTTGTCCCTTTTATTTCATTTATAATACATCGGCAAACGAATACCGAAGCAAGAATAAATGTTACTTTATTATTTCAAGGAAAAAGATAAGAATTTAAAGTTAGACGCTTTGCATGCAAAAACCGTGTATGCAACGGTGACATTCTCTCAAGATATAAAAACCCCGGGAATCATGACTTGTTCGCACTTTTTACATTTGACAGACAAGAGTAAGATTAAGAAGGAATAATAGGTCACATTTTGAACAGTTAACATTTAGAAATAGTGAATTTGGCCTTGCATCTTCAACAGCAATTACAGATACTTAACAACCGTACAGTAGTTTTACGAAATGTTCTAAACAAAGTACCTTTTTCCTGTATTCAGGGAATATTCCAAACAGTCGGGTAGGTTTTGGACCTGGAATTCCATGCCTTTTGAAGACCTCATGTGCCCTTTTTATATAACTGAAATGTAAATAAAAGTGAGTGATCAGTCAAATTATGGTTAATCTTATAAACAGTGGAAACTTTAAATTCAAAGAAAATTATTGTCAACAGTAATGTATTTTTCACATTCGTAGCAAGCTTCAGCAACAAGATGTTTGATTGTGTGCAGGTTGGAAGGTCGGTTTTATATTCTATTCAATTTAAGCTTGTTTTAGTTTTTTTTTCTTTATGACAGTTTTCTCATCTGGTAAATCCAGATTAAAATAGATTATGTGGAAGTAACTGTTATCATAGAAGTAATTGAAGAGATTCAAATATGTATTATATTTAAACAATAATATCTGTATCCATGGTTTTAATATGGGTCCGTGCTGTTCATCTAACCCTGTATTGAGACTGAAGGTTTGGTTCTCAATTACTTCGATTAAAAATAAAGGCAATAGAATACTGAAGGGACATAAAAGGAGGTATGAGCATAGCTAATTCTTGAAGGCCTGGTGGTTACTTCAAGATGAAGAACAACAATGAAAGCCTTGCTCCATTGCTTATTTATTTGCAGAGACTTTTTCTCATGTACATTTACTCCATACCCTTACATGGTTAATGTAGGACCTAAATTACAAAAATCAAATAAAAAGACTTTGTAAAAATTAGCAACAGAAGAACGAACACGAGTGTTCAGTGAATCGTTAATTTTAAAAAAACACAAGAAACCCGTTATTTTATAAGTCATAAACTTTCTAGGTAGACACCCACCTCAAGACATAAACTGCCCATCCCATTTAGGAACATAATCCTTTGAAATCGTGTTCGTATTGGAGTTGTTAAATTATGTTTAACCCTCTCGGTACCCATTTATTAGAGTTTACACAGTGAGTGCTTTTTGTTTGACTATTTGTTATGTTCGTATATTTCGCAAATGTATTGTGCCTTGATTCCATTCAAAGCGGTACCATGGACCCGCGCCTTGAACTTATGAGGTATGACCAAAGCTTATTGTTGGATGTCTCATGTGACTTCCAAGATGAAGAACAACATAAAAAAGTTGTTCCATTGTTTGGTTTTACCATGTTTTTTGTGGAGACTTTGTCTCATGTGCATTTACTCCATATTTTTTTTTAGTTAATCTGGTATTCTGCCTTCTGGTATTCTCATTTCTGGCGGGTTTTTGCAATTCATGTTTACTTTTTTCTTCGGTATTTTACTGTCGCTTTTTCAAATTAATTTCTTCTCATTTTCAGCAAATGGTTTTGCCCCTTTTATTTATCTAAACCAAACTTTACATAAGAATAATAAATAAAAGACACATCATTTTTCATTTTATGTCTGAATAAACAGAATAGGATGTAATCCGCATCACTATCAGCTAAAACAAGGATGCCGTCCGCCCGTCCAACCTTCTTTCGTACATTAAACGCGTACATGATTATTTATTAATTTGAATACTTCAACAGAATCGTCGAAATTCTATAAAGATGTCATAAATGTTCTCATTATCAACTCAAATAAACCCCACTAATGATCATCATTATATACAAAACCAATACTTATATATGGACGTACAATTGAGATCGTCATCTGAAGTACAAGACGTCCCACGACGGGATTAATTCAATACAGTATTACAATAAGTGTAGGATTTTTATATTATATTTTTTCTCAGGTATATGAGATCATGATTTATCATTTTTATCTTTGAAGTTAGCGTTAAATTTCATTTTAGACTATGAATAGATCCTTCTTATGATTCTTTGTACTCTAACAACCATTTTATTTGAGATTGAATACAAAATTCTTTTTACCTTTCATATTTATTATAAGATCAATTTTTAACATCTGAAAGGAGTACAAATTTTGACTTACATAACTTGTGGTGAATTATTAACAGTTAAAATGAAAAGAGAACAGAAAACGCACACAATGACTAAAAATTTTGATCACAGGCCATAATTTACGCGGACCTCCACAACACTAAATACAAACCAAAGACAAACGCAAACACAGATCGGAGAGTGAGGCAGTAAAAAACAACAGAAACTTTAGTGACCTGTAGTTCTGCATTTGGTCTTTTCAACACGAAGTGCATTTTGACAAATTATCTCGCTTCGATGTAGATAAAATTGAAACATTTTGAAAACAACAAAAATCAGACCCCAACAGTAGCACAAAAATCAGCTAAAAACCTATCATAAAGGTAAGTGTTTGCTTTCAAATATTGTACAATTATATTAATACTTGTTTTCGTTAAAGCTTTCATGCTCGGCTGACCCACACTACTAAACATGGTTAAATATGAATTATGAAATAAGCTTTTGTTCCCTATCATTGCATAAAGTAAGTTCCCTGTCATGCCGAATATAAACATTATTAAATTGGTATTTAAAGCTGAACTGTAGTAAAAAGGAAAATACACAGTCCTCCGTTTATAATTGGTTGGCTAAGCTTCCTGTAACGAATCTGTAAAATTATTAACGCTAAGTTACGAATACACCGTAAAGGAAAATATTTTGTTAAAATTCGCCAGACGAAATTTCGACTAATCGCCACTTAAGTATTGAATCAATATTTGTTTGAAGAGGCTTCTTTTCATGTTTACTTATGTATATTTTGTATACAAAAGAATAAAAATATTTATAAATGCGGTAACATTTTATGTACAAAAGTTATCACATGGCATTTTTTACCTTTCTGAATTTTAATTTCAAAATAAGGCATTTAAATGACCAATTGGATTTAATGCTAGAACTATTACATTTTAATTGCATGTTCCAGTTATTTTGTTTTGGGTTTTGTATGCATTTCAACCTTACGGTGCTGTATGGCACTTGTTTAGTTTCGATTGTTGATGAATTTCCACGTGTTCTTCAGAGTTTCATCATTGCAGTATTTGTTATTTCTTTATTCAGTTAGACCAGGGACTAGTCAATATATTACTTCAAGGTTAGACACCAATATGGATGTGCAAGAATGTAACAGAGGGAGCTTGAAAGTTAAACCAAAAACAGTTATACGACATGTAGCTTTAAAAATGAAATTAGTTCACAGCTGTTCTTTTTGCATGTATTGATTTGGGCTTGTTTTGGTCTAAAGTTCTATAAAAGCAAGTTGCAATATGTCATAGCTCCCTCTGACTCATCAGATTAGGAAGAAGTAATGTTGATAATTTGTACCTGTACTTTACAAAATAAGTGATTTTTGTGTCCGTCAGGGTAACATTTACAGTTTACAGAAATGTCTTATAAGGGCAGTTGGAATATTCTTCTGTGGCCCGGTATGTCATAGTGCTTCAAGTTGTGTTTTATTTTTAAATTTCCGAATCACTTGATTATATTAATTTATAATAAAATATATTTTGCTGCTCAAATGCAGAGGGATCAAGCACAAGTTATTACAACATGTTTTAAGCCCGTTCATTCAAGTTACAACATAACAATTAATATATATATATATATATAAACAACATATAATTTAAGAATTTATTTTTTAATTTATTTCTTTGTTTCTTTAATCTCAATTTAATTGAGAATTCACAACAAATAATTAAAACTAATGAACACATATTATTTGTAAAATAAATTAACATTATACATTAAAAAAAAACATTATTTAAAAAAAAAAGAATAGAAGAATAGTAACTGTACAAAAAACTGCAACATTCTATCAGTCAAGCGAATCTAGATGATGTTTTTATATAAAACTTTGTACTGTTGTAGATATATCTGAATTTTATACATAGCTGGAACCAATATTTAAACAGAGAATTACATTAGTATCAATTTTTCCATAAATTCTTAGATTTAAAATAATTTTACCTTATTATGAAACTATTAAAAAACTAATCTGAAGTAAATTATTCGAACTTGTCTATTCTTTAATGAGTAATTCCCATTATTATTCGGTTATAAGTTTTATTGGGACCTAGATACGATGATAGAATTTCCTTTTTTATGTAAATGACATTTTGTATAGATGCAATACGATTAAGTGCCAAACATCGACTGCAATAATGTATATATTGATTTAAATAAGGCACTTAATTGTGTCGCATCTTGCTATTGACACAAATAAGGAATGGCTGATCGTTTTGCGTGGTTTTGAGCAAAATTAATGTGTTTCAAATAAATAAAACAGTTTCTAGCGTTTCATGCGGGTCCCATTGGAGTTGCAGCAGATATAGGAAACATGGAACGTGCATGAAGTAAGGCATTCTTTATCGGGGATTCGTTCCTGCATTCTTATCGTTATTCTAATTTTGTCCCTGTGGTTATTCAGCAAAATGAACAGCTTACAGAAATATATCAGTTGTTTCAGCTACTTTTCTAAGATCATCTATCTGATTTTCATGCTGTTTAAAGCATTTATGAAATATAGAAGTAGTTGTTAAAAAACTCATGTAATGAATTCCTTGACTTAATGTCGTCGGACACAAATAAATACTTGTAGAAAAAAATCTATTTTCTTGACAGATGTAAAAAGAAAATTAAATGATACAGATTGTCCATGCTGCCAAATACTACCCAAATGTTCTCAGTTATATACGTTGATGAACTATTCACATAAGGCGGATCGATTCATTTAGTCATTTTTATGTTAAGTCATCATGTAGGTGTAAATCCCATTTGTTATCCCTGAGAGCATCTTCAGTATTTGTACTATTATAACAACACAGTGTTATACTTTCTTTATGTGGCTATCTGACCTCTTCCTAACATTAACACCTTCTCATCCAAGGTAAAACGTATATTTAACATCATATTTTAAACATAAAGTATTGAAACTAATAATCAGGTTATTCGGTACAATTAAACCGAAGGTATTTTAATAAACAGAAGTCAAAAATTATCAGAAAGAGTTAAGATAGATTCCCAGTAAGCATCAGATTTGCTGATTTTCATTTTAAATGTTGAAATTGAATCATAAATTACAAAAAAATGCTTGATTATTTTTATTGACATCCGTTGGCATGGTTATCATGACGGCCATTTTTAGCCGTCAAAAACTTTAAAATATGCACTTTTCAAATCCATTTTTCCAAGAAAATCACTTTTCCAAAACAACTTTTAAGAGTTAATTTTGTGCATCATTGATCATCTCCAAAATATATATTTATTTGTGAATTCAGAACGGGGCTGATATGTTAAGAATATGATTTTTTTATTGCAAATTTCGACAAAAAGTATGATTGTGTTGTAACTTTTTAGGAAAGGCATCAACTGCATTTACTTAATAGGAATATTGTCATATACAGTTAGTAGATTTATTTATAAGATATATTAAAATTTCGAGTCGGTAAGATTAAAGATGTCCTAAGAGATCTATGTTGAAGGTGGTTACCATAGTAACAAGGCAATAATAATTTTTTTTAACTGTAGAACTTTGTAATTACCACTTACTCCAACTTAGATATCAATACCGTTCTTCAAATTTCCTTAGAGGACTAATTCAACACGTAATAGCTTTGAAATGATTTCATTGTCATTCACCATGTCCTCAAGGTCACTTAAAAATCGATTTTTTAGTTGACCTTTATCAAAAGCTCTGGCATTTTCAGTTGACCCTTGGCCTTTAAAGGGTTTCAAGTTAATAATTACTTTAAAAGATGTTTATTTTGAGATATTATATACAGTGATTTGATTATACCTCCTAAAAACACTTATTTCATTTGCCTTATTACCTCGGTAAGATATCATTCTTTCCCCATCGAGATTTTATTATACTATAAATAGTATAGTATATCAAAATTTTTTAATCTAGAAATTCTGTTAACTTTTAATATACTGTCATTATGGTTTGATTCGTTGTGATCAAATTAACCAATCATTATTCCTGTGCATGTCTATGTTTATATTATTTTCATAATTTTCGTCTGTAAATATACAGATTCTGGCGTTAACTCTGCTTATTTTCTTTTAATTGCCTTTTGTAAACAGGATATATGAGTCTTCATAAAGACCAAATTTGAATAAAGTGTATATACATAAGCCAATAGTAACAGTAAACGGACCTTGAATTCTTGTTTCGTATGCGCATCTATTTAATTTGACAAGAAAATAAGAAAATAAGTTTTATTTCCTTTAGATAATCCGGTCACTGGCTATACCTGGCAACATTGTTTGGTGTAAAGGTACAGTTTAAAATTGGACAAGCTTAATTCCGAATGTTACACCGCCCACTGGATAAAAAAGTAATGTTTTACGTTCTTAAACTGTTACACTAATATTGGCAAGTATTCCCGTAATGTAACACAATTTTATGAACATTAACGCTTGACAAGATGCTTTGAATCATTTCTATATAAAAAAAACTTATTTAAACACTACGATAGGTATTAACTATTTTATTCGTTTTATGTCGATACTGTCAAGAAAAGTGCAATTTAATTTGCTTTGAAATATTAAAAATAAATTCGTCAAACACATTAGCATAATTGTAAGCCATCTAAGATATACATCTTGCTGACATATATATCAAAAGATCGTTTAAATAACACTTATATTTGATGTGATAAACCGACCAAAAACCTATGTTACTGAATATAAATTTGAACCAATTTGCGTACACAACATATAACAGCAAAATGAATAAACTGATTCCTTGCGTCTAGCTTCGGCCAGAATAATAATCGTATATTACCACCCTACCGATCGGAATTTAGGTGCTTTCAATATTAATATATGTTAAAATGATTCACATATTTAAACATTGAAAACACGAGCTTATTTAGCTTTTTAGTTTTTTTCTTGTTGGTTTTTATAATGGACTTGGAAGTCCATCTGGAATTTAGATCATTGGCAAACGTCAAAAAATTGAATGACATATTGTCAATATTGAACAATCTTGATCAAGTTTTTCGGGAATATCATTTATAAAAATATTAAAGAGTAGGGGCTGAAGTTATCTCATTATTTCACACCTTTGTTTATAGCTAAATTGTCTGATAATACATTTTGTGATTTGACTGCAGCACATATTTTATTGCATTGTATAAATGTTGACATGCATCTTTATTTTTTCTTTTTTTGTACAATAGTCCTGCTTTCCATACGGCGTCAAAAGCTATCTGTAAGTCCACGAAACAACTTTCTTTTTTTCATGATTATCATATTTATTAAATAACGTTTTGACAATAAAATACAAATATAATGTTTTTACAACAAATATACAATCAGAAGTTGTTGTTCTTGCGAAATCCGAATTGTGATTGATTTATTTTATTTTCGAATATTTTTTAGGAAATAGGTGTATTTGAGTAAAATAATTTACTTAGGCAGCTGGTAGGAGAAATTCCTCTATAATTAGTTAAGAAAGAGGTATCCCAACTTTTGAAAATGGGAATGATGAAAGAGGTTGTGGTTATAAAGATGTATCTAAAACAAGATAAAAAATTTTGCTGAAGCAGTTAATAGTACAGAACTACTCTTTTAATTATTCACAGCATATCTAGTTTACCATTTTTATCTCTTAGTTTACTTGATTTTTTAATTTCTAAATTTGTTGTAGGTTTATGCGTCTCCTTTTTAAAGATTTTTTGTTCTTGATCTATTAAATCAATATTCATTTGATTGTTTATGCGTCTCCTTTTCAAAGATTTTTTGTTCTTGATTTATTAAATCAATATTCATTTGATTGTTTATGCGTCTCCTTTTTAAAGATTTTTTGTTCTTGATTTATTAAATCAATATTCATTTGATTGTTTATGCGTCTCCTTTTCAAAGATTTTTTGTTCTTGATTTATTAAATCAATATTCATTTGATTTTCAAATCAGTAATGATTACAAGATGAAATGGGGTTGGTACAATAATTTGGGTGTCAGTAAACTTGACTGAATAAGAATTAAAATGTGGCTACAGGTATGACGAGGCCTCATACGAATATCTAATCGTTCTCGTCAGGACAATGTTAAATCTGAAGGATGTGAATGATGAGCAAAGCATCACAGGTTTCCAAAGTAAGTTAAAACTAGTATGCTTCTTTTTAATGCTATACATCATTGATTTATATCTATCTCAAATAAAATAAATTCTTTGAAAATACATGTACTTGTTTGTCAAGTTCACTCGAAGTCGATATATTATGAGACATGTATGGAAAGAACAAGGACGAAATTGAAATACAGGCATTAATATAGTATGAAATATTTACATAGGAAAAAGTTCAGATTACTTTTATTAGCCCTGTTATTGCATAATATTACATAATTTTTAAACTTTTTAAACTCATGAATAGAATTTAATTTGAATATCAAACGACATATATACCTAGTAGTATATTTTCTGGATATAGCCGGCATCATATTCTACATTTCCTTCTATATTTTGAAACGGAAAGTTTGCATTGTCTGTTATGTATAAATCCATTAAGTGAAGCCCCATTTCTTAAAGGAAGATAATATAAAAAAATGGACACAATGTTAAAATTTAATGGAATGCACTTAGCAATAATAAGATAGATTTTAGAGAAAATGTGAAATGCATAATTTCAAAATTGTTTTGATTTGAATTGGTGAAAGCACTGTTAGAAAGGTGAGTAAAAAACAACGGCAGTAGAATACCGAGGGAACAAAGCACGAGATTACATTAGTCCAGAGACAGGGCAAAAGCAAGAACACCAGAAGACGGGAAGACCAAAGACACCACACACCAACAAAACACACAAACACCACATATTTAACTCATAAAACTAAAGCACTAACAGTGTGAACTCTCACAAAACAGAGTGACATCAGGTGCTTCGGAAAGGTAAACATGTATAAAATATGGTATACGTATGAAAACGCTTTTTAATGGAAGTCATCATTGCGATACGAAAACCAAACAAAATAATTTCATGAACTGTTAATTAGGGGGAAAACATGTGGAGAATATTAGGAATCCAAAGGAATCGCAACTAATTTTACGAAGTTTCATTCCTCAATGTCCTTCAAGTTTTTAAAGGTATTCAGCAGATACATATATTGTTTTGGGTTTTTTCCAAATGTCAGAAAAGCTCGTGTTTGAGACAGAGAATGGAATTTCTCAAAATTAAATGGAATATGTTTAACAAAAAAAAAAAA
>MJUU01002320.1:58495-72063 GCA_002080025.1 Modiolus philippinarum
TGCTTTTCCCATAGGGTCCCATGTTAAACTATGTTCTGCGCTGGCGGCCATGTTTTTTCACGGATCGAAAAAATTTCGGCAAACTAAGTAAAGGACCTTCCATACATCATTCCTGTAAAGTTTGGTTCCATTTGCTTCAGTAACTTTAGAGGAGATAGCAAATATTTGCCTTTCCCATAGGGTCCCATGTTAAACTTTGTTCTGCGCTGGCGGCCATGTTTTTTCACAGATCGAAAATATTTCGGCAAACTAAGTAAAAGACCTTCCATACATCATTCCTGTAAAGTTTGGTTCCATTTGCTTCAGTAACTTCAGTGGAGATAGCAAATATTTGCTTTTCCTATAGAGTCCTATGTTAAACTATGTTCTGCGCTGGCGGCCATGTTTTTTCACAGATCAAAAAAATTTCGGCAAACTAAGTAAAGGACCTTCCATACATCACTCCTGTAAAGTTTGGTTCAATTTGCTTCAGTAGCTTTAGAGGAGATAGCAAATATATGCTTTTTCCATAGGGTCCAATGTTAAGTCTAAGTTCGGCGCTGGCGGCCATGTTTTTTGGCGGATCGGAAAAATTTCCGCAAACTAATTAAAGGACCTTCCATACATCATTCCTGTAAAGTTTCGTTGAAATTGGTTCAGTGGTTTCAGAGGAGATAGCCAAAATGTGAAAAGTTCACGGACGGACGGACGACGGACGCCAAGTGATGTCAAAAGCTCACATGGCCTTTAGGCCAGGTGAGCTAAAAATGACACGATACCTTTATAGTAAATCGAAAATCCAACCGTCAGTCCAAAAAACAATGAAAATATCGGAAACATAACGAATCATTGACATCACATACGTATGGCACATAAAAAATGGGTACACACATACAGATCAACAACACGTATCACGATTGTTCTAAGAAAAGGCATCGATATATAGATTATCAATATATCTCTGAAACAGGGAGAAGGTTAATTACATAAAGAAATTAAAAACGAATAGGAAAGAAACAAAATCAAATAAAACACATAAAAATATACATTTAAATTCAAAACAAATATCCAAAGTAATCAGGTTTGCCATGATCATTCAGCATCATTGTTTAAAATGGTAAAAGATCAATTGTGTTAGAGGATGACATGGACCAAGTTGTAGATATTGTCTATGTTTTCGGCTGTTAACCACAGTGGTGGACATTATCCGTATTGTAGGTAGTGTTGTCCAGGCGATTGATATTATCCATACTGTTGATTATGTTGTGTCGGTGGCGGAAACTGTCCATACTGTAAATTACTGCTCTGAGATATTGGATAAGTCGATAATCCTGATAAAATACAGAAAGACATGAGAAGAAAGTAAATTTGTATTTTGCCTTTACATGGACATTCTTTTAATTTCAAAGAAATTGCCATGTCAGCTCTTTTATAGAAAGAGCTTTTTTTCCTAAAACAGCATTAATAAAGCGGTGTTAAGTTTGTCCTCTGACAGTCTTTCTGTGGGGAAACGGATGACAGTGGTTGTAAAACACTTAGCAAGTTTATTTTATGTTTGTTGACGATCTCGCGTACATGAGAATTAACAAATATGAATGTAGAGTTGTTCCAAGCCCAGCAATTAATTCCGCTCAAAACACTGCTAGCGGACGTCTTGAACTCACTACAAGGTTTAAGCAAACATCATTGTTTAGGGCCAAGTGATGACTTTAGGGTGAAGAACAACAATAAAACGTTGGTCCATTCTCATGTATTAGTACAGACTTATGCATATACTCCATATATTTTTATTGTCTATTTAGGATTGGAGTGTGTCTCTCCTGCAGTGTGGAGTCCGTCAAAAGATTCGAGATGTAAGCTCTCTATACATTTTTGTTATGGTGAACATGTTCTGCAGAGAATTTCCCACATGGATACAATATCATACTATCAAATTATGGTATTTTATTTATCGTAAATGTTATTTTAACAACACGTTTATGGTCAATAATCTCACAATTTTATTATGCAAAACTTTCTTTCAATTGATTTGATTAGTGACCAGTCGTTGTAGTAGCCTTCCGTCTTTTTGACAGCCGTTATAAGAAACGTCATATCGGAAAGGGACCGTGTAAAGATCAAACATACTGATAGTGTGACGGGTGTCGTTAACGGGCCGGGACATGCTTGCCCTTCCGGAGCACCTGATGTCACTCCCGGTTTTCATGGGAAATCACATTACGAGTGCTTTAGTTGTTAATGTCGTCTTTTTATTTCCATGCCTTGTGGCTTTCTCATGTCCTTGTTTTGTCTTTGTTTTCTCTGTTGCCGTTTTTGCCATGTCTTTTAGCTTCGATTTTTGTGGTCATCACTTCCCTTGTTCCTTCGGTATTCTACTGCCGTTGTTTGATACATAATGTCTGACAGAAAAATTAACATCAAACGAAGAATATAAAACCGCTATAGGATTGAACCAAAAAAGTTCAGAGATTTCCACGAAAAAGAAAAGAATAAATATTGGCGTCATGGTTTTGTTTTCCGAAGCTTTTGTTTCCTTTTATTGATTTAATTGATTTGCCAATTCATACTTGTCCACAATATCACAAACCTTGCTGCTGTGATATCACATTAATTCCTCCGGGATTACCAGAAATCACTCTGCCAGTAGTGTGCCCTGACTTTTTCACACATAAAATGACCATTCCTACTATCAAAGCAATACCAATTAAACCACCAATGACAGCACCTATTATCAACCCCACATTTCTAAAAAAAAATAAACATTAACAGCATTAACACGTATGTATAATTTAAATTAATTGAGAAATCATTTCAGTTTTTGATCTGTTCTTAACCATGCTTTCAAATACCGCTGCATTGATTTTGGCAATACGTTTGTAGGGAGAATCGTCGTATTTGATATTAAGTATTGTTAAAACTTCAACCAATATCTGTCTATAAATGATTTTCACTATAAGTGGAATGGAAGATGATTAGGATCTGTTTTACAGAGTTATTTAATAGTTGAGTTTGTCGATGTTTATGGGCTTTTTGCTTATTTTTGCTGTTCTCTGCTTTTCCATCCCTTGATTATCAACTAGTTTATACGTTTTAAAAGTCGTTTACACAAAAATTGGCGAATACAACCCTCACTAACAACTTGTCCCATTTTACTACTAAATATGAGTTCATTTGAACAACGAGATTGACAGATGGTTTTAAACGTTAGAAGGCCACACTAAAGATCACAAAACATGCGCCAGCGACTTTAAAATTTAAACCAGACGCTGACATGAACCTGTTTTGCTCACCCGGCCACTGATCTAATAAAATTTCCCACAGGATCCGATGGTAGATCTGACTTTGCCACTTTTTCGTTAGGAAAAAATCATTCATCAGGTTGATAATCACCCTGTTACAATGCCTAGTTTATATCAAATTGATATGTAAAGCGGTTTTAACTATTAGCAATTTATTTTTTTTCCCATGATTACAAAATGCGAAACTAAGATCTGTGGATGTGGCCATCTTGGTCTTATGATCGGTACTCAAATAGTCTTATGTTCGGTACACAAATATCACATATGGTACACGGCCATTATGTTATTATACATTGCTCATATCAACTATATATATATTTCTAACCTATATACTATATTACCGCATACACTCATCAAAGAGAAATTTTCGTATTTGATCAAATAGTCCTTCAAAAAATCAGGATGTACGTACATTTGTTGCAATACATTTAAATCGTTTTTCAGTGACGACAAACATGACAAATATACCAACTGGACTTGTCAGGATTAAATTTTCTTTTTGATAATATTTTTGTTCGTTTCGGTGATACAGTCTATCGGCAAAAAATAAGTATTCCTATGGGTACCAACTGTGCACCTCTCATAGCAGATTTATTTCTTTATTGCTACGAGTCACAATTCATGGCAGAAATTCAAAAAGACCCTTCTAAAAAGCATTTAGTGGATAAATTTAACAATACATATAGATATTTGGACGATATTTTGGCTTTAAACAAACCTGAATTTTCTAAATTTACAGATGAAATTTATCCTGCAGAACTTACTTTAAATAAATCCAATAGCAGCAGTGATTATACTCCTTTTCTTGATCTTGATATATCAATAAATCAAGGAAAGTTAAACACTAAGGTTTATGATAAAAGGGATGATTTCTCCTTCCCTATAGTCAATTTTCCCCATCTCGACGGCGATGTTCCGTTAGCTCCTTCCTACGGGGTCAACATTTCACAACTTGTTCGATATGCACGAGTATGCAGTGATGTTTCTGACTTCAACGAGCGAAATCTTTGTCTCACTGAAAAACTTCTGCATCAAGGGTTTAGATATCATAAATTGATAAAAACATTCTCTAAATTTTATTATAGATACATTGGCTTATTAAGAAAATTTGGTTCTACATGCAGGGCTCTGTTACAACCACTTTTGTAATCCAAACCACTTTTGTAATCCCTTGATTACAAATGTGGTTTGGGTTACAAAGGTGGTTGGACTAAATGTCTTATCAACCACTTTTGTAATCCCTAACCACTTTTGTAATCCACCTATCTTAAGAATTTTTTCAACATAATTTGGATTCAAAAGTACAGGTTTTACTGTAAAATGTCATTTTAAGTAAAGATCGACATTTTTTTGATGAAACTCTTTGAGTTGAATAAGGGATTACAAAAGTGGTTGAGATTACAAAAGTGGTTGTCTGAGATTTTTTATCAACCACTTTAATTTGTAATCCCTAACCACTTTTGTAATCCTACGACTTTAGATGTTGTTTAGTATTTTGAAATCCAGAACCACTGCCACTTTAAGAATAAAGATCAACATTCTTTATGAAACTCTTTGAGTTCAATAAGGGATTACAAAAGTAGTTGAGATTACAAAAGTGGTTGACTAAGATTTTTTATCAACCTCTTTTGTAATCCTACGATTTCAGATGTTTAGTATCTTGAAATCCAGAACCACTGTCAATTGAAGTAAAGATCAACATTTTTTAAAATAACACTCTTTGAGCTGAATGAGGGATTGAAAAAGTGGTTGACTAAGATTTTTTATCAACGAAGTTTGTAATCCCACGATTTCAAATGTGGTTCAGTATTTTTGAAATCGGGAACCACTGTCACTTTGAGTAAAGATCAACTTCTTTTTTATGAAACTCTTTGAGTTGAATAAGGGATTACAAAAGTGGTTGAGATTACAAGAAACGCTGACAGAGATTTTTTATCAACCACTTTTGTAAACTCTAACCAATTTTGTAATTCTACGATTTCAATTGTGGTAAGTATTTTTGAAATCCAGTACTACTGTCACTTCACAAGTAAAGATCAATACTTTTTTTATGAAACTCTTTGGGTTTGAATGAGGGATTACAAAAGTGGTTGAGATTACAAAAGTAATTGACTACGAATTTCTATCAACCACTTTTGTAATCCTACCATTCAGATGTGGTTTAGTATTTTTGAAATCCAGAACCACTGTCATTTTAAGTAAAGATCAACATTTTATTTATGAAACTCTTTGAGTTGAATAAGGGATTACAAAAGTGGTTGAGATTACAATTTAAAGTGGTTGACTGAGATTTTTTTATCAATCACTTTTGTAATCCCTAACCACTTTTGTAATCCTAAGATTTCAGATTTTGTTTAGTATTTTGAAATCCAGAACCGCTGTTACTTGAAGTAAACATCAACATTTTTTTTTAAATTACACTCTTTGAGCTGAATGAGGGATTAAAAAAGTAGTTGACTAAGGTTTTTTATCAACGACTTTTGTAATCCCACGATTTCAAATGTGGTTCAGTATTTTTGAAATCCAGAACCACTGTCACTTTAAGTAAAGTATGAAACTCTTTGAGTTGAATAAGGGATTACAATAGTGGTTGCGATTACAAAAAAGGTTGACAGAGATTTTTTATCAACCACTTTTGTAAACTCTAACCAATTTTGTAATTCTACGATTTCAATTGTGGTAAGTATTTTTGAAATCCAGTACCACTGTCACTTCACAAGTAAAGATCAATCCTATTTTATGAAACTCTTCGGGTTGAACGAGGGATTACAAAAGTGGTCGAGATTACAAAAGTGGTTGACTAAGAATTTCTATCAACCACTTTTTTAATCTCTAACCTTTTTTGTAATCCTACGATTTCAGATGTGGTTTAGTAGTTTTGAAATCCAGAACCACTGTCACTTTAAGTGAACATCAACATTTTTTTATGAAACTCTTTGAGTTGAATAAGGGATTACAAAAGTGGTTGAGATTACAAAAGTGGTTGACTAAGATTTTTTTTATCAACCACTTTTGTCACTCACCTGATGTCACTCCCGGTTTTCATGGGAGTTCACACTGTGAGTGCCTTAGTTCTTAATGTTATGTTTTTATTTCCGTGCATTGTAGCTGTCTCACGTCCTTGTTTTGTCTTTGTTTTTATCTGTTACCGTTTTTGCCATGTTTTTGGACTTCTATTTTTGTAGTAATCGCTTTCCTTGTTCCTTCGGTATTCTACTGCCGTTGTTTTGTAATCCCTAACCACTTTTGTAATCCTACGATTTCAGAGTTTTAGTATTTTGAAATCCAGAACCACTGTCAATTGAAGTAAAGATCAACATTGTTTTTTATAAAGCTCTTTGAGTTGAATAAGGGATTAAAAAAGTGGTCGACTGAGATTTTTTATCAATCACTTCTGTAATTCTACGATTTCAGATGTTGTTTAGTATTTTGAAATCCAGAACCACTGTTAGTTGAAGTAAAGATCAACATTTAAATAACACTCTTTGAGCTGAATGAGGGATTAAAAAGTGGTTGACTAAGATTTTTTTATCAACCACTTTTGTAATCCCACAATTTTAAATGTGGTTCAGTATTTTTGAAATCCAGAACCACTGTTACTTTAAGTAAAGATCAACATCTTTTTGATGAAACTCTTTGAGTTGAATAAGGGATTACAAAAGTGGTTGAGATTACAAAAGTGGTTGACTAAGATTTTTTATGAACCTTTATTGTAATCTCTAACCAATCTTGTAATCCTACGATTTCAAATGTGGTAAGTATTTTTGAAATCCAGAACCGCTGTCACTTCACAAGAAAAGATCAACACCTTTTTTTATGAAACTCTTTGGGTTGGATGAGGGATTACAAAAGTATTTGAGATTACAAAAGTGATTGACTAAGAATTTCTATCAACCACTTTTGTAATCCTACGATTCAGATGTGGTGTAGTATTTTTGAAATCCAGAACCACTGTCATTTTAAGTAAAGATCAACATTGTTTTATGAAACTCTTTGAGTTGAATAAGGGATTACAAAAGTGGTTGACTAAGATTTTTTTCAACCACTTTTGTAATCCTACGATTTAAGATGATGTTTAGTATTTTGAAATCCAGAACCACTGTTAGTTGAAGTAAAGATCAACATTTTTTTAAATAACACTCTTTGAGCTGAATGAGGGATTAAAAAAGTGGTTGACTAAGATTTTTTATCAACGACTTTTGTAATCCCACGGATTCAAATGTGGTTCAGTATTTTTGAAATCCAGAACCACTGTCACTTTGAGTAAAGATATACATCTTTTTCATGAAACTCTTTGAGTTGAATAAGGAATTACAACAGTGGTTGAGATTACTAAAAAAGGTTGACAGAGATTTTTTATCAACCACTTTTGTAAACTCTAACCAATTTTGTAATTCTACGATTTCAATTGTGGTAAGAATTTTTCAAATCCAGAACCACTGTCACTTCACAAGTACAGATCAACACTTTTTATGATACTCTTCGGGTTGAATGAGGGATTACAAAAGTGGTCGAGATTACAAAAAATGGTTGACTAACAATTTCTATCAACCACTTTTGTAATCTCTTACCACTTTTGTAATCCTACAATTTCAGATGTGGTTTAGTAGTTTTGAAATCCAGAACCACTGTCACTTTAAGTAAACATCAACATTTTTTTTTTTTGAAACTCTTTGAGTTGAATAAGGGATTACAAAAGTGTTTGAGATTACAAAAGTGGTTGACTAAGATTTTTTTTTATCAACCACGTTTGTAATCCCTAACCACTTTTGTAGTCCTACGATTTCAGATGTTGTTTTTAGTATTTTGAAATCAAGAAACAATGCCAGTTGAAGTAAAGATCAACAGTTTTTTTTATAAAACTCTTTGAGTTGAATGATGTATTAAAAAAGTGGTTGAGATTTCAAAAAAATGGTTGACTAAGATTTTTCATAAACCCATTTTGTAATCCCACGATTTCAAATGTGGTTTAGTATTTTTGAAATCCAGAACCACTGTAACGTTATAATAAGTAAAAATCAAAATTTTTATGAAACTCTTTGAGTTTTATAAGGGATTACAAAAGTGCCTAAGATTACAAAAGTGGTAGACTGATATTTTTTATCAACCGCTTTTGTAATCCCTAACCACTTTTGTAATCCCTAACCACTTTTGTAATCCTACGATTTCAGATGAGGTTTAGTATTTGTGAAATCCAGAACCACTGTCAATTGAAGTAAAGGTCAACATTTTTTGGATAAAACTCTTTGAGTTGAATAAGAGATTTCAAAAGTTCTTGAGATTACAAAAGTGGTTGACTAAGATTTTTTATCAACGACGTTTGTAATCCCAAGATTTTAATTGTGGTACAGTATTTTTGAAACCTAGAACCACTGTCACTTAAAGTAAAGATCAACATCCTTTATGAAATTCTTTGAGTTGAATGAAGGATTTCAAAAGTGGTTGACTAAGATATTTCATCAACCACTTTTGTAATCCTTAACCAATTTTTGTAATCCCATGATTTCAAATGTATTTTAGTATTTTTGAAATTCAGAACCATTGTCTCTTCAAGTAAAGATCAATATTTTAAGGCACTCTTTGAGTTGAATGAGGGATTACAAAAGTGATTTAGATTTCAAAAGTGATTGACTAAGATTTTTTATCAACCTCGTTTGTTATCCCTACCCTAACCAGGTTTGTAATCCCTTGATGACAAATATGAAGATTGCAAAAACAGTTCCATTGATTAAGCCACCAACCCTTATTAAAGTAATAACCACTTTTGAAATCCAATTGTTTAGGGCCACCTTAGATATCTGATATTGATGTTCAGTTCAAATTGTGAGATACTCCATGAAAATAATACAATTGATTTCAAAAGTGGTTGATAAGAAATTGCTATTAACCACTTTTGTATTATCATCTACGTTTCTAATCCCTAGATTACAAATGTGGAGTAGATTTCAAAAGCCGTTCGCTAAAATCTTCCACCAACCCGTATTAAAGTAATAACTACTTTTGAAATACTATTGTATAGGTCCACCTTAGATATGTTATATTGTGTAAGATACCAAATAAATATTTTATCCTGGATTTCAAGAATGGTTGGGGGTTTCAAAAGTGGTTGATGATAAATGGCTATCAACCACTTTTGTAATTCCAACAATTTTTGTAATCCCAACAACTTTTGCAATATGGTACAGATTTCAAAAGTCATGCGTTTATATCTTCCACCAAGCCTTCAAAAAGCAATGACCACTTTTGCAATGCAATTGTTTAGGGCCACCTTAGATATTTTTTATTAATTTAAATACAAGTTGTGCAAGATACATAACCCATAAAATATTATCCTGGATTTCAAAAATGGTTGAGGAATCCTAACGACTTTTGTTATCCCATCAAACAGCGATTGCAGTTGATTTAATGTTTGTTGACAAACCCGCATTCATTGATAATATGGAGCATGGATGTGGCGTTATTCGATAATTAGCAATAAATTACGCTCAAACGGGTGCTAGGGCTGTCTAAACTTACTATGAGTTATGAGAAAAGGTCATTGTTGAAGGCCTCGTGGAGACTTCAAGATGAAGAAGAACAGTTTAAGCGTTGTTCCATTGCCTTGTTTTACCCTGTTTATTTGTAGAGACTTTGTCTTATGTACATTTACTCGATATCCCTTCATTGCTTATGGTAAAGATTTCAAAAGTAATTCGTTTAATTCTAACGCCGGCCATTAATGAATCAATAATCACTTGAGTTACTCTGTTACAGGCAGTCTTTTATTAATTGTGTTCTGTACAAATTGGGTATGTAAAATACCATGAAATCTATTGTCATAAAAGCTTAACATCAGAAATACGGATTGAGTGCCATGTGTTTGTCCCTATGTTGTAATCGTCCTCTAGCTTAGGACACTATTGCTTGAATATCTAGGAGAGGTCGCAGCTTTGACCGATCTTATCATATGGTAAGCCTGGATACTGCACTTGGTATGTTCTTAGCAAGCGCCTCAAGCTTCTCGGGATCGGTGATCATCTTGATAAACGTCATTTATTTACAGAATCACCAACGCCCCATAAGCGTTGGATAGATCACCCCTAAGCATTGGACCAATCGCCGTACGCAGAAAGTTTTGAGTGCCTATTGCATTTAATTAACACTGCCCAACATGGATGGGAACCTGCACTGATTGCCGCGGACGGGTCTTGATGCAGCACTGGGGTCTATCTATTGCATCTATATCTTTGGTCCATACCATAAATAAGCCCCCGCTCCGCCCCCGCTCCAACTAGTTCTCACATTGAAAAGGGGGGGGGGGGGTCGTGGAAACTTTGGTGCATTTTCGTTGATTCTCCAGGAAAATTCCTGCATAGACACTTTCCAATTTTGAGACTCGTGCGATCGACTTGAACAGGAATGAAATGGTTGCAATGATCCTGGCTGATATAATCGCAATTCTTGGCATGCTGTGGGAAGAGAAAGATGAAGCTGGCATTCATCCAGATCGGTTGCCGCGGGATCTTGAAGAAATTTTGGCAGAGGCAGAATTATTCTTCGTTATGATGGCGACCCTGCACATTGTATTCTTCGCACTCGCTTTGCTTGCTCAGCATAAGAGTCGTAGGAAACCATGAGATTCCTCTGAGAGGGGTCGAGGTCGCGAGGGTCTGGCACGTCGTTTTAGTGCTCGAAGACTGGCGCGATACCGCTTGGTTTGGCTCGGCTGCTCACCATGTCCACGACGTCCATCAAGGATGGGGGTTGCTACCCTTGTGTCAGAGAAGGTCACGGAAATCGTCTTTCGTAAACCCTTGCCCAAGCGCCTGCAAGAACAACTGGTATATTGGCTGGTGGCGTGGTTTTCCGTAGACGTAGAGTCGATTGTAGTCGATCCATCCGTAGCACAGGAGGAGGTTATTCATCAGCGTCGTCTTGCCTCGATCCGATTTCATAATGATCAGACCTAGGTTGCATAGATGCTGAAGGAGAAAGTGGTTATGCACACTCGTATTTGAGGTTTTCAACGCCCATTTGTCTATATAAAATGACAATGTACGATCTGAAAAGCCAAAGGAAGACGAGTACGAAATGCTTGGGTGAGGAAGACGGGAACGAAATGCTTGGGTGAGGAAGTGACCAGCAATGTCTGGCGGTTGGAGATTGGGACCTGTGCGTATGCGGAGCCAAGAAGTCGCAGTTCATTGCAGCTACCAGATATGTCTTAATAAATAAGCTGATAAATTAAATGTCCGTCGAGATGCAATAGCCCAGGCATAATGTTGTGTTTTATTGATTCTGTTGTATGTTTTACGGATTTTCCTTACTGGTCTGTCCATGTCATTGATTCGGACTTTTGTTGTCACTTTTATTCACCTGTCCGGGGACCAACCTGCAAAGGCTGCATTTACCCCAAAACGATGCCCATTAATCCAGCCGATCACCACGATCTATGTTACATACCAAGCATAAGAATACGGTTGCACGCAATGCGATCTGCGATAAAAAGATGTTATCCTCCTTCGATGCCATTCTTATCCCTCTGCACGCGAAAGCTTCAAGCATGACAGACCCATTATCGGTAACAAAGCCCAAATTTGACTGGGCTTGGGGACTAAAGTACGGATGATCTACCCGAAGAACTGCATAAGGGAGTCCAACGCCAATTCCAGAAACGTCCTAGGACAAAAGGGTTGGTAGAACGAGACCTGGGCTGTCGCTATCGTAAATATGAGCGCATTTTCCACCATAATCGAGGCTTCAAGTACCTCTTGAGCAGCATCGACGTCTTCTCCAAGAACAACTGGCTGGTGCCGCTCAAGAATTAGAAAGGTGTCCCTTCCCAGATGCCTTTCGGACTGTCCTCAAAGATCGTTAGCCCGATAATCTATTGACCGATAAATGCATAGAAATTTATAATCGTGAGATGAGGGATATGCTCCTGAAGTTCTACTCCACTAAGAACGAAGAGAAGTGGAGTGTGGTAAATCGCTGGAGTCGTACCATGAAGGAGAATATGTTTTAAGAACTTTGACAGGCACTTACCTCCCTGCCTTGAACGATCTCGATCGCCAGTTTAATGCCACCATGCATCAAAGAATCAAGATGACTCCCAACGCTGCCAGCCAGAAAGAGCACGAGGCCAATTTCTGGAATCTTTACGATCTCCCACCAATGAGGCTGCAGCGATTCGTTGTCGGCGAAAAAGTCCGGGTCAGCAAGAAAAATGGTGCATTCGAGAATGGATATACTCTGTGCTGGACAGTAGTATATAGGGACGAGCAAATTATTATTTGTGGTGGTGGAGCGTGGTGGAGCCGGAAGTGACGTAGACCGGAAGTGACGTGATGGAATTCACGTGACCGGAAGCGGAAGTCACGTGACCGGAACACGAAATGTTTATGATGCGCATGCGCAACAGGAAGTAGCCCTATTTGAAGCCCTAGTCGGGCATATTGTTAGGAAATGACGTGTTGGAACAACACGTGACCCTCCAAGGGTCACGGTTGACCTTATTACATAACGCATGGGCGACCGGAAGTGGGCGTAGCCCCAGATGTAAACCGGAAGTGGGCGTAGCCCCAGGTATAGACCGGAAGTCAGGTATGTTCCCTAGTCGGAACGACTCGGACATGGTCTTTCAGATGTTTATATAGTATTACATCCCTTTTTCAATGTTCTTCTTTGTATTTTCTTCCCTTTTCATTCAATTTCTCCCTTGTCCCACCCTTTTCAACTTTGTTCTTTGTATTTCAAGCCAATGTCTAGACTAATACCCCTTTTTAAACGTTTTGATAGTATTTTCTCTCTTTTTCATCAAATTTTAGAGTGATTTCCTTTTTCCCGCCCAAGATCTATAGTGTCGTCTGCTATTGCCATTGTATTATTTTTTCCTATTATATTACATAATTATATCCCTTTTTCATCCAATTCTTAGAGTGATTACCCTTTTCCCGCCAGTTTTCTTAAATGTCGTCTGCTATAGCCAATTCATTATTGTGTCCCCCTTTTGTACCTCATTATCTCCCTTTTTCATCCAATTCTTAAAGTGATTTTCCTTTTTCTCGCCATATTTCTACTATTGCCATTTAGTTTTCTTGCTTTACTAATTATCCCCTTTTTTCATCCAATTCTTAGAGTGATTTCCTTTTTCCCGCCCAATTTCTATAGTGTCGTCTGCTATAGCCAATTCATTATTGTGTCCCCTTTTGTACCTCATTATCTCCCTTTTTCATCCAATTCTAAAGATGATTTCCCTTTTCTCGCTTTTTTTTTAATCCTGTCGTCTGCTATTGCCATTTTGTTTTCTTG
>MJUU01002321.1:15164-30510 GCA_002080025.1 Modiolus philippinarum
AACTTTACAAAAAGTAAGAACACTATATGGAGATGTGCATTAAGGAATATAATTATTGTCAGAAACCAGGAAGGGGAGATAGGCTGAAAAAAAGGTGAATTTTATATTTGTCTGAATAAGACAGAGTGTTTTCATTGGAATGCTTGTAAAAAGTTTTTTCTTGAAGATTATATCATTGTGTTCATACTTGTATTGTGTCCACACTATGTACTGTGTCCACACCTGTATTGTGTCCACACCTGTATTGTGTCCACACCAACTTAATTTTGCACTTACCATATCGATTCAGGGTTCAATGAGCGGGGCTTATATTTGGCTGCCATTCAGCGACAGCTCTTGTTTTTCTAGTTTTTACTGAAATGCAGATGAAAAACACAATAATTGTTAACAAACAGAAACTCTAAAATGAATATGCATGTGCAATTGATACTCTTAAGTTTGAAAAAAATTATATATTAATATATTTCTAGTTGGCACTGAAGTACTGTATGATATCAAATTTTCTTAACCATTACAGATTTCACAGTATATGGCTAAGATATAATTGTCATTGTCCAGCCTGTAAACAAGAACACAGTGGACAGAAAATGATGGATGTCGCTGATGTTGACATAAAATCTACTATAACCAAGGCATATCTAACAGACAATGGTAAGATCAATAATACCTGTAGGGTAAACTGATACTAAGTCGGACATGATCATGAGCCAGACAATATCTTGAGAGCGATATTTCGGAACGTTTCTGTTCTATGTGAGCATTTGTCTTTACAGCATTGCTATTACTAGAATCTCTAATACTTTCTGTCGAAGACAGTATAACTGGTACCCGTCTGCAGTGACAACTGATTTTTTCTATAGCTTCTCAAACATGAGGGAACAGTTTTTGTAATTTTTCGCATTGATATTGAGTTGGACAGTGTCCAAATTACGATCACTTTAGGTACCCTCAGAAATCACTTCCAAAATAATATAAGGTGTTATTTTTGACAACAAAAATAAGCAAATTTAAGCACAAAAATGAATAATCAACAATACTTTGTTATTTTTATTAAAGTAAAATATTGATAAATCGCGAAAAAATAGCTCCAAAGTAAGGTGTCCAAGTTATGATCATTTATGTCCGATTCAATTTGAAAATTTTACATTTTCATGTATAACTCGGGCAAAACGAATTATCCGGAGTCACAAAAGATAGAAAATGACCATCAGGGTCCGTTCTTCACTATAGGTCTTATTTTGATTGGTTAGAAATTATGTTCTTCAAATGACAGTTGTTTGAAAATAAAAGTGTCCAACTCACGGTCAGTTTACCCCATATCATACATCTTCATTCATTTCAAGTGTCATACTGTTGGTTCTCTTAAAGAATTATTACTTAGTAATGTCACTGGTGACAAAATAATTTAATTCTTAATTTAAAGCAATCAATGTATTTAGTAAGATTCATTTATCAATCTAAAATTTTTTATGCGCCCAGATTGTGGGTCGGGGGCATGTTGTTTTTTCCCTTGTCTGTTTATGTCTGTCTGTGTATCTGTCTGGTTGTCTGTCTGTGCGTCCGAAACTTTAATCTTAGCTATAACTAACTATTAAAGATAGACTACCTGTAATCATTCTCGGCAAGTGCATAGGTGGAACATAAATATGCAATAAAAAAAAAAAATTTAAATAAAAAAAAAGAAAAGGTAGGTCAAGGTTCAAGGTCATAGAGGTCAAAATTTTAAAATTCTATTTTCATATGTTTTGTATGTAAAGAAAGATAACTCTAACCAAAATAATAAGATATATTAAACTTACAAAATTGGTAATGGGCATATTTAGTGTTTCACAAACATACCTTGTTAGTTTATGAAAAAATGATATTGAAACATACATCCATTAAATGTTTTTATATCACCTGCACATATAGTGTGGGGCAAAATCTAGGGATCACTTAAGTTGTCTTGCATTGTTGTTGTTGTTGTTGTTGTCAGGCCAACATTTTCATAAAACTTTTCTCAGTAACTACAAAACACAGCCACTTGAAATTTTGTATGTGACTTAATTTAATTAGGTGTTCCATATTGCGCATATAAGGTAAAAGGTAAAAGGTAAAATATATTTAGGTTGAAAATCAATAAGTTAAGATTGTGATTAAAAATTTCATATAATTTAAAAACATTAATTTTTGACCCCAAAAATATCTCATCACAATAAAAACTTATGTTGATCTCGTCAACCAAGGATAACCCATGAAAACCTTCCGGTTTATTTCCAATGGGTCCTTCAAAAATAAGTATAAACGTTATATAATTTATTTAATAAATATTTCTGAGGTCAAAGTATTAGTAGCAGGCGAAAATAGTAGCGCAGTTGGTCTATAAGGTGGAATCGATGTGATATCAGTTCTTCCTAATATCCAATAAGTGACATTTCACTTCCTTTTTAAATCGAGTTATGTTGGTGATAGATTTGATGGAAACAGGAAGTGAGTTCCATTCTTGGATAGTGTTATAAAAAAATGATGTTGATTCTGTGCCTTTAATCTTAGGTATTACAAAATGAAAGGGACTCAGATCAGGTATTATATTTATGGTGTTGATTTATTTTTACAAAGTTGTTTTTTTAGATATGATGGACATTTATTATTAAAGATTTAGTCTTAATTGTTTTACTCTTTGCTCCACGTTCAGATATCTCAAACTTTGTAATTCCGGTGTTCCTATAGTCTCTTGTGGCCTGAAGTTTTTGATGAATCTTACTGTTTTATTTTGAGTCACTTGCAGTTTTTGTTTTAAAAATTTAGATATACCTGCATACCAGAAGGAACATGAATAGTCAAAATGACATTGGATAAGAGCCATGGATAATGTTTTCCTCGTTTCCGATGACAGACAATTCACTTTCAGGTCTGTCTGACTACCTACTTAGAATATTTTCAACAATACTGTCAATGGTAAAAATTTCCACAGCACTTTCTCAGCAACTGCAAACAACAGCCACTTGAATTTTGTATGTGCATTCAGCAGGGGATTCCATATTGCGGCGCTTATCCATGCAATTGTAAAAATTTGTGTAACCTTTTTCTCTGAGGAACTAATAGTCAAAGGTCAAAGCCACTTGAAATTTTGCCAGGGATTCTATATAGCGAATTCAGGTCTGTCAGACATTTACTTCCTGTTTACCCACTTGGAATATTTTCTACAAAAAAATATTGATTGCAGACTTTTCTTAATTTTTTTCTGAGCAACTACTAGTTGCAGCCACTTGAAATTATGTATGTGACTTTAATAATGTATTCCATATTGCACTTATCGATTTCAGGTCTGTCAGGTATTTATTTCCTGTCTACTGTATTGGACAGATACAACAAATACTCTGGTGGTAAAAATTTTCATAAGACTTTTTTAAGCAACTACAAGTCACAGCCATTTGAAATTTTGTATGTGACTTTAGTATGTATAGGGTTCAATATTTCGCTTATCAAATTCAGGTTTTTGAGACATCTACTTCCTGTTTAACAACTTAAAAATTTGTGTTGTGAAAGCTGTGAAGGCAGCACAAGCCTTCCATGGAAGACACACAATTTATATTGAATTTTTCGTCACTATTTTTTTTTAAATAACTGTAAGATGGATTGCATTGATATTGTGTAGAGCATAATACTACTTCTTAATTTTCACATCAGATAATGCCATCACCTCATGAGAATGATCGTTACTTTTACTAAGACTAGTACCATTAGTTAAGTGAAGTCAACAAATTTTTGTGCCGCCTGCACACATAGTGTTGGGTGACATATAGGGATCACGTTAGTCATCTTGCGTTTTTGTTGTTGTTGTTGTTATCCATCCCATTTTTTGGTAATAATTTTCTCAGCAACTACAAATCACAGATACTTGAAATTTTGTCCAGGTCTATCGGACATCTACTTCCTGCATGTTTACCGACTTGAAATATTTTAAGCAAATACTGTCAATAGTAAAAATTTTCTTATGGCGGGTTTCCTGGCTCTTTAACATATTATATTTGCAATTCTTCAATGAACATACAATATTTCCTAAAGTAACACATATAACAAGTCCTTCTTAACTCCTGTCTTTTATTTGCCAATCAACCAATCAAGATTCTATAGAAATTCTATTGTATACCAATTTGTACTGCCTGAAGGGGTTTACCTTGATACTCGAGTAATGACAAATTGGTATACAAAAGAATTCTATAGATTGATTGATTGACAAAGAAAAGATAGGAGTTTTGAAGGAGTTGTTATAGGTGTTACTTGAGGAATATTGGTATGTTCATTGAAGAATTGCAAATATAATACGTTATTGAGCCAGGAAATCCGCCATAACTTTTTTCTCAGTAACTACAAATCACACCCCCTTGAACTTTGTATGTGACTTTAGTATGGGGTTCCATATTATGCTTACCGATTCCAGGTCAGTCGAACATCTACTTTTTGTTACTGACTTGGAATATTTTCAGCAAATAGTGTTAATAGTAAAAATGTTTGTAACACTTTTCTCAGCAACTACAAATCAAAGCCACTTGAAATTTCTATGTGACTTTAGTATGAGGTCCCATATTGTGCTCACAGATTCCAGGCCTGTCAGAAATCTTCTTCCTGTTTAGCCTCTTGAAATATTTACAGCAAATACTGTCAATTGTAAAGATTATTGTAACTCTTTTCTCAGCAACTACAAATCAAAGCTACTTGAAATTTTGTATGTGACTTAAATGTGGGGTGCCATATTGCTCTAACTGTTCCAGGTCTGTCAGACATCTACTTCCTGTTTACTGACTTGGAATACACTTTTCTCAGCAATACAAATCACAGCCACCTAAAAATTTGCATGTGACCTATGTAGAGGGTCCCATATTGCACTTTCAGATTCCAGATCTGTTGGGCATCTATCTCTGTATGCTGACTTAGAATTTTGAGTTTCCCAGATCAAATTTGACAAGGGCACAAGTCCTTCCATGGGAGACTCACAATTTATTTAATGTTCAATATACTTGTTACTACTTAATTTATAAGAAGTCCACTTTGTGGTAAAAGTTCAATGCTTCTCTGACAATTGTGCCAGTATTTCTAACAATATCTCAATAGAAATTTGACATCCTAGGTTCAGTTTAATTCAAGTTGTAAAAGATTACATAATAGATAAAGGGATGTCACAATAGGGTCATTGTTTTAATACTGGTTACTTCAGTTATATTTCTGTATTTTGAATATTTGTTTTGGTAGGGGAATTATTAAAGGTAGGATGGACAGATCATGATGGAGAAATACCTCTTGAATTCCTGAAGGAAAATGCTTACTTTGAAAATAGAAGTGAAGACAAATTCTCATGGATTGGAAAACAGGTACTTTATTATTTTTCATTGTAAGATGTTCAAAAATATGTAAAAGGATAAGGAACAAAAGTAATACCAGCATTAAAATATTACTAACAAGACAAACTTAAGCCCTTTCCTACCCTGTTGTTGTTGACTCGGTAACTTATTTGTTTGAAGCATTTAAGTCAAATGTACCAGTTTTCTTCACATCAAGGGTAAAAAATGGGAAGAAAATTCCTGTCAGATATGGCTGGTCTTCTATCTGTATAATTTTCTTCTGAATGTTGTTTGATTCCAACTAAATTAACGTATGTCACAGCAAACGACAATCGGTAATAAATGTTGAGCTGTAGTAATCTAAATATGAACAGTGTCATGAACAATGTTCAGGATGGAAAGGTGGTGAAAAGACTATGCACAAAACAGGGTTGTGAAATTGTGCATAGATGATGTATTAATCACCTGTGTGTGATTTTGACCTTACATACCGCTTGCTCCACCTACTAAATAAACAACAACAAAAAAAAACTTTTTGGATAATATATCTTTTATGTAAGAAACTAACTGAATTTGGGACTGAAATTGGAAGACAATCAAAACTGATCCTCACTTCACATGATCCCATTTTGGCATGATAACTGGAACTGTTTCATTGTATCTAAATGCCAAAACAGAAGTAGGGACAAATGAGTTTTCAAAAAGGCCTAAAGTCTGAAAATATGTATAGTATATATGTATACAAACAATAAAAATGAAAGTTTTTCCAAGCACTTGCCATTATTCCCCTGTTTCACTGCAAGTACAAATAAACTAGATATTTTAAGACAATGCACATGTATTGTTTTCATCTTGCTATGTGTAAGTCAATTGTTTCTTCATTTCCTATGTACTTGACAATGTATTATTATGACATAATAACACTAGTTTTCAATGGGAGTTGCTAGTGAGTTCATGCACTAGAGAACCTAAAGGGGAAACAATTCACCGTATGTACCAAACTCGCGAGTTCGGTTTACAATATTGGAAAGGTCCCATATGATACAAACAATACAGCACTAATTATATGTGCAATGAAAAACAAATATTATCTGCCTTCTTTTGGAAGCCTTTTTTTTTCTGCTGCAAAATAAAAGATACTTTACGTTTTTAGAATAAAATCATTCAATTTATTCTGATTATTTTAATCTCCTGTGTTTTCCATGATGTCATAATTGACCTCAGTTGTAAATGCTGCCATTACTGACAAAATAATCGTAAAATGTATCGCGATATGTATCGTAATGCAGGTAGAATATCGCAATATGTATCGTTTGCCAAAAAGGTGTATCGTTACACTCCAAGGGAACCTTAGGACTTTACATAAACAGTATACAAGATACAGATGTATGATAACCACAAGGCTATATGAACTGATAATTGCAGGATAAATGCCAAAAGTTTTTGGTTACCATCATTTTTAGCTCACCTGACCCAAAGGGTCAGTGTGAGCTATTGCCATCACTTGGCGTCCGTTATCTGTCGTCCATCTGTCATCTGTCTTTGTTAGCTTTTCACATTTTAATCTTATCCTCTGAAACCACAGAAGCAAATTCAACCAAACTTTACAGGAATGATGTATGGAGGGTCCTTTACGAAGATTGCTCATTTCGTTCCAATCCATTAAAAAACATGGCCGTCAGTGCGGAACTTAAGTTTTACATTGGACCCTGTGGGAAAAATCACATTTTCATCTTCTGCTCTGAAACCACTGAAGAAAATTCGACCAAACTTTACAGGAATGATGTATATGGAAGGTCCTTAACAAAGATTGCTCATTTCATTCCTATCCGACAAAAAACATGGCCACCAGCATGGAACATGGTTTAGCATTGGACCCTATGGGAAAATCACATTTTTAGTTCACCTGACCCAACAGGTCAGTGTGAGCTATTGCCATCACTTGGCGTCTGTCGTCCGTTGTTTGTTAACTTTTACACTTTCATCTTCTCCTCTGAAACTGCTGAAGCAAATTCAACCAAACTTAACAGGAATGATGTATGGAAGGTCCTTTACAAAGATTGCTCATTTCATTCCAATCCGATAAAAAACATGGCTGATTGTGGAACTTAGATTAAACATTGGACCCTATGGGAAAAATCACATTTACATCTTCTGCTCTGAAATGGCTGAAGCAAATTCAACGAACCTTTACAGGAATGATGTACTAAAGGTCCTTAACAAAGATTGCTCATTTCGTTCTGATCCGATAGAAAACATGGCCGCCAGCACAGAACATGGTTGAACATTGGACCCAATGGGAAAATCGCATTTTCATCTTCTCCTCTAAAACCACTGAAGCAAATTTAACCAAACTTTACAGGAACGATGTACTAAAGGTCCTTTACAAAGAGTGCTCTTTTCGTTCCGATCTGATAAAAAACATGGCCATCAGCGTGGAACTTAGGTTTAACATTGGACCCTTTAGGAAAAATCACATTTTCATCTTCTGCTCTTAAAGTGCTGAAGCAAATTCAACCAAACTTTACAGGAATGATGTATGGAAGGTCCATTACAAAGATTGCTCATTTGGTTCTGATCCAATGAAAAACATGGCCGCCAGCGCAGAACTTAGGTTTATAGGACCCTTAGGGAAAAATCACATTTTCATCTACTGCTCTGAAATGGATAAAGCAAATTCAATCATACTTTAAAGGAATGATGTACTAAAGGTCCTCTACAAAGATTGCTCATTTCGTTCCGATCCGATAAAAAACATGGCCACCAGCACGTAACATGGTTTAACATTAGAACCTATGGGAAAATCATATTTTCATCTTCTCTGAAACAACCGCTGAAGCAAATTCAACCAAACTTTACAGGAATGATGTACTAAAGGTCCTTTACAAAGCTTGCTCATATTGTTCTGATCTGATAAAAAACACGGCTGCCAGCAAACTTAGGTTTAGCGTTGGACCCTATGCCAAAAACCACATTTTCATCTTCTACGGAAGCAAATTCAACCAAACTTTAAAGGAATTAAGTACTAAAGGTCCTTCACAAAGATTGCTCATGTCTTCAAGTTCCCATAAAAAACATGGCTGCCAGCACTGGACATAGTTTAGCATTGGATCCTATGGGAAAATCACATTTTCATGTTCTCCTCTGAAATGACTGAAGCAAATTCAACCAAACTTTACAGGAATGATGTTTGTTTTGATCCATACTTTTCATCATCTTCTCTGGATTTTTCAAGCAAATTTAATTAAATGTATAGATGGTCCTTTGCAAAAAATAAAAAATACTCATTTCAATAGGATCAGACAAAAACAAAAAACAAAACAAAAAATGGGTGCTAATGGAGATCATTGCTGGACATTAGACCCCATTGGTAAAAATCTCTTTTTTGGTCATGCATGGAATAGAAGCATTTTGTCAGGTGAGCAAAACAGGCTCAGTCTCTGAGCCTCTAGTTATCTTCTGCTCTGAAACAGCTGAAGAAAATTCAACCAAACTTTACAGGAATGATGTATGGAAGGTCCTTTAAAAAGATTGCTAATTTCGTTCTGATCCGATAAAAAACATGGCTGCCAGCATGGAACTTAGGTTTAACATTGGACTCTATGGGAAAATCACATTTTCATCTTCTCCTCTGAAACCATGTAAGCAAATTCAACCAAACTTTACAGGAATGATGAATGGAAGGTCCTTTACAAAGATTGCTCATTTAGTTCCGACCCGATAAAAAACATGGCTGCCAGCACGAAACAAGGTTTGACATTGGACCCTATGGGAAAAATCACATTTTCATCTTCTGCTCTGAAAACAGCTGAAGCAGATTCAACCAAACTTTACAGGAATAATGTACTAAAGGTCCTAAAAAAAGATTACTTATTTCCTTCTGATCCAACAAAAGACATTGCTGCAAGCACGAAACATGGTTTAACACTGGACTCTATGGGAAAATCACATTTTCATCTTCTCCTCTGAAAATACTGAGGCAAATTCAACCAAACTTTACAGGGATGATGTACTAAAGGGCTTTACAAAGATTGCTGATTTTATTTCAATCCAACAAAAAACATGGCCGCCAAAGCGGAACTAAGTTAAACATTGGACCCATGGGAAAAGTCACATTTTAATCTTCTCCTCTGAAACTGCTTGTGCAAATTCAACCAAACTATATAGAAATGATGTATGGAGGGTACTTTACAAAATTTGCTCATTTCATTTCGATACGACAAAAAAAACATTGCCTTCAGTGCAGAACATAGTTTAACATTGTAGCCCGGTATGTGAAAACCTTACTTTTCATTATCTTCTCTGAAACTATTGAAGCAAATTTAACTAAACTGTGTTGAATGATGTATTCAAGCTCATTGCAAAGATTACTCATTTCAATAGGCTCAGTCTCTGAGCCACTAGTTTACTACATGTATTTATTTTCTGAAATGATGAAGTTTCATGTTCATTCTTGTTTTTCAGACATTACCTGTGATGACTTTTAGAGATATGACTGGCAGTAAAAATGGTGTGTTAAAGTAAGTTGATTTACTGAAGAAGTACAGTGGAACCCCTAAAACCAGCCCCTTTGAAAATCAGGTTCCTCTTAAATTGAAAAATTGCTTTTAAGACCAGAAACAGTTAACTTATTCAATTCAACATGTCTGTTATCCATCGCTATATTTGAAAAAAAAACAAGTGTTTTACAACCAATTATTGGCTGAAATTAAACAACGAAACAAGAAAACAAATGGAAAAAAAGAAAATCAAGTCCTAAATTGACTTCGCAGATCAATATCTTGTAATTCTGGTATCAGTGTTTAAATTGGAAATGGCCCTTCTCTGGCACATCTGAAAACTGTATCCTCTTGAAATAGGCTTTTCTTTGTTTCTGACAGAGGCCAGTTTCAGAGGTTACACTTAATTTGTTGTAAAAGTGACTAAAATGAAAAATAAGTGATTGAAAATTATTTATTTAACTGTATTATTTGGTACATTCGACATGCTATTTAACAGTTTTTGGTTAAGGTCAATAAAATTCAAAGATATGCCTCCTTGAATGCTGTTTGAAGGCAACATTATTTTGTTACAGTAGTCCCCCTCTTATAAGGCCACCTTATTTGCAGCATAAAGTTGGCCTTATAAGAGGGGTGGCCTTTGGTGAGGGGATTGAAATTTTGTGGGAACATTTTTATTGAGATGCATGATCAAGCTAGGTAGTCCACCACAATGTACATTGTATGTAAGGCAAGCCTACATTATGTTAAAATTTTAGTTATTATTTTATAAGGCAAAATATTTCTTTAGATGGCTGCTTGAAATCAATAGTGCTGGAATCTGCTTATTGACTGGTGTTCCTACAGAAGATAAGATGGTTGCCAAGGTAATTTGTCTTTTGAATTGAAATTATTTTAATCTTTTCTTTACTCATTAAGTTGATTTTGATAAAGATAGGAAAAAGAGGGGAAACGGGGAATGCTTCAAAGAGACAACGACCCAAAGGGGAGTAATAACAACTCAAAGCCACCATAAGATCTTCAATGAACGGTGAGGAAAGATAAAGAGGGATAAAGAGTCTACTCAAATGTCTTTCAGAAATGCCAAAGGGGAGGTAATCAACAGTTTGTAAATGTACCTTTTTTTTAACAAAGAAACATATATTGGTACTTGTTTTTGTTGTTCTTTATTTCCATTTAATATATCAAGATTTTTTTAAATGCATTTTACCAAAGTGTATTGTTATATATGTTTTAAATGCCATTTCTACCTGCAATATTAAATAACACAGTTTAATTTTGCATGCATATATGAACAAAGCAAGTGAATAAATACATAACATTTTACAAATTAGTTGATGTATCCACTTGGTTTTAGCAATGCAAATAAACAGCCCTAGTGCTTTTTCACTCGGATTGCAAAGGAAAATAGATGTTGTGATTGTTTTTTGTATTGATGTGATAAAATATTGACTTACTGCAATCTATACATATATCAAAAACAATTTTTGTCTCGCCCACGGCGAAAGTTGCGGAAAGCGAGACATAGGCGTGCTAAGTATGACGGCGACGGCGACGGCGGCAGTGGCAGCGTAAACTCAAGTTATTATATAGAAGCCTTTGATGTAGGAACTTAATATTTGGTCCATANGTAGCTTACGGCGAACCCTATCTGTCGGACCCAAAATTATGTGACCTTGACCTATATTTCACGGTCCAGTGACCAGGTTAAGTTTTTTTGTGTAAGTCCATTTCTCAATAACTACAAGCTAGAAGTCAGTGATATTTGGTATACAGCTGGGTCTTGGTTAGTACATGTCAGTCTGCCATATGGCTTTTGACCTTGACCTCAATTTCAGGGTCAAGTGACCAGGTTAAGTTTTTTTGCTCAAGTCTGTTTCTCAATAACTACAAGCCATAGGTCAATGATATTTGGTATATAGCTTGGTCTTGGTTAGGACGTGTCAGTCTGCCATATGGCTTTTATACTTGACCTCAACTTCACGGTCCAGTGACCAGGTAAAGTTTTTTTGCTTAAGTCTGTTTCTCAATAACTACAAGCTATAGGTCAATGATATTTGGTATATAGCCTGGTCTTGGTTAGTACAGGTCAGTCTGCCATATGGCTTTTGACCATGACCTCAATTTCACGGTCCAGTGACCAGGTTTAGTTTTTTTGCTTAAGTCTGTTTCTCAATAACTACAAGCCATAGGTCAATGATATTTGGTATATATAAACAAACGAGTTAAAATTCTTGTCGAACTGTGATAAAAGGTAAAACAAAAAATATATACACATATCAAAACATAAAAGATTAAAAAAACAAGCAGACAGAGGTAGGGAGAGGTAGGCCAATCCCTACCTCTGTCTGCTTGTTTTTTAATCTTTTATGTTTTGATATGTGTATATATTTTTTGTTTTACCTTTTATCAAGGTCATTTTAGGCCAATCCCTACCTCTGTCTGCTTGTTTTTTAATCTTTTATGTTTTGATATGTGTATATATTTTTTGTTTTACCTTTTATCGCAGTTCGACAAGAATTTTAACTCGTTTGTTTATTTATGCTTACACGAACTGCCGCACAGCACTCTTTATTTTATATTTGGTATACTATATAGCTTGGTCTTGGTTAGTACACGTCAGTCTGCCATATGGCTTTTGACCTTGACCTCAATTTCACGGTCCAGTGAACAAAGTTAAGTGCTTCTGATTAGAATAGTTTCTCAATTACTGTAAGTGGTATGGTAATTATATTTGGCTTGAAGGTTGCTTTAGTAGTACATGACCGTTTTTGCAACAAGTAGGGACAGGCTAGACATCTATTAGGGTCCACTCTTGTCTTTTATTTGTTTGTATACTAGATATTTTGATGAAAGAATGTAATGATATGAATTATTTTGCAGGTAGCTGAACACATGGCTCCTATACAACACACAATATATGGAACTGTAAGTACCAGTATAGCCATGATGAGCTTTTGCCATTATTTGGTACCTGCCTGAAGATCGTTTATCTGTATATCATAAACTTTTCATCCAAAGATCTTGGACCATTTGGAATGAAACTTGGTCAAAATGGTCATTTTGTGTTCTCCTTTAAAAATTTTATTATGAAAGTGTGCACCACATTCAACATAGCCTCTGATCACTTTGTACCTCATCCAAGTTAGCTGCTAGAAGGGAATATATTTTAAAAATTGATCCTATTGGAAATCACATTCAAAGATCATCTTTTCAGAAACTAATTGTCAAATAAAAACCAAACTTAGTTAGAATGATATTTGGATGATCCCTTCTAAAAACGGTATCATGCAGGTCTGTACATTGTCCAAGATAGCCACCAGTTTGGAACATAGTTTAACATTAGACCCTCTTCTCTTCAGAAATTACTTGTCCAATTACAACAAAACTTATTTATAGTGGACCTTGGACAGTTTCTTTGAAGAAAGATATGCAACAGGTCCTTACTTCATCAAAGATGGCTGCATGTGAGGAACATAGTTAAACATTTCACATTGAGGGAAAACACATTCAGTGATTGTCTTCTCAGAAACTACTAGTCCAGTTAGAACCAAACTAGACTAAAAAGTCCTTAGTTGACCCCTTCTAAAATAGGTATCTTGCAGGTCTTGCCCCATCCAAGTTGGATGCCAAAAGGGAATGTATTTTAACAGTTGACCTTATGGAAAACACATTCAAAGATCTTCGGCTAAGAAATTACTAGTCCAATTAGAATCAAGCTTTATGACTATGGTCCTGAGCAGTTCAAGATGGCTGTCTGCAAGAAAGATAGTTTAATACTGAACTTTATTCATGCACATTTAAAGAACAACTATTCAAGGTTGAACCAAACTTGATCACAATAGTCCTTGGGTTATCCCCTTCATGTTTACACCCCCGCTTCCACTTTACCCTTGTCCTTCTGCCTGTCTGTCTGTCTGTCCTCTGTACCATCTTTTGTCAAGGATTTCTTAGCTTTTGTATGTAGTAATGATTGGATAATTAGTCTGAAGCTTTAGCATGATGAGTTGTACCATGTCTCCCATTTTCAAGTCTGTAACTCATCTATATCCTGTTTGACAATAACTTTGATTTTTTTCTTATTATAGCCACATATTCAAAATATTCATCAAGGATTTCTCAGCTTGTATATGCAGTAATGATTTGATATTTGTTCTAAAGCTAAGCTATAATGAGTTGTACTGTGTCTCCTCTACTTCTTGTTTGACTAAAACTTTGATTTTATCCCCATCGGTATATTATATTGAAAATTTTCATACGAGAGGGGTATACTGTTTTAACCTTGTTATTCTGTCTGTCTGTCTGTCTGTCTGTCAGTCCATCCAGAACATCTTTTGTCAAGGATTTCTTAGCTGGTGTTTGCAGTAATGATTTGATATTTGGTCTGAAGCTTTTGAATGATGAGTTGTACTGTGTCTCCCCCTTTTCAAGTACGTAACTCATTAANGGCCAATGCTAATCAAACTTAATCTGATTCATCTCCAGGGTATGCACTTTAAAGTTTGTGATTTTTATCTCCGTAGACCAAACAACATGGCCACTTTTACTAAAAATAGAACATAGGTGGTAAATTTCTGTTTTTAGCAAATAACTCAAAAACTATTACAGATATCAAAATTCTGATGGGGTAAAAATGATTAGCATGATGAGATCTACCCACTGTGCAATTTTGAAGAAAATTTAAAAACTCATCTCGGAGTTATAGCCTATTTTCTCAGAAACTACTAGTCCAGTTAGAACCAAACTAGACTAAAAAGTCCTTAGTTGACCCCTTCTAAAATAGGTATCTTGCAGGTCTTGCCCCATCCAAGTTGGATGCCAAAAGGGAATGTATTTTAACAGTTGACCTTATGGAAAACACATTCAAAGATCTTCGGCTAAGAAATTACTAGTCCAATTAGAATCAAGCTTTATGACTATGGTCCTGAGCAGTTCAAGNTGGCTGTCTGCAAGAAAGATAGTTTAATACTGAACTTTATTCATGCACATTTAAAGAACAACTATTCAAGGTTGAACCAAACTTGATCACAATAGTCCTTGGGTTATCCCCTTCATGTTTACACCCCCGCTTCCACTTTACCCTTGTCCTTCTGCCTGTCTGTCTGTCTGTCCTCTGTACCATCTTTTGTCAAGGATTTCTTAGCTTTTGTATGTAGTAATGATTGGATAATTAGTCTGAAGCTTTAGCATGATGAGTTGTACCATGTCTCCCATTTTCAAGTCTGTAACTCATCTATATCCTGTTTGACAATAACTTTGATTTTTTTCTTATTATAGCCACATATTCAAAATATTCATCAAGGATTTCTCAGCTTGTATATGCAGTAATGATTTGATATTTGTTCTAAAGCTAAGCTATAATGAGTTGTACTGTGTCTCCTCTACTTCTTGTTTGACTAAAACTTTGATTTTATCCCCATCGGTATATTATATTGAAAATTTTCATACGAGAGGGGTATACTGTTTTAACCTTGTTATTCTGTCTGTCAGTCCATCCAGAACATCTTTTGTCAAGGATTTCTTAGC